>VXBZ01007182.1:1065855-1189263 GCA_013399135.1 Heliornis fulica
GGCCGGGGCGGCCGCTCGGCGGGAGGGGGCTGCGCTGCGACGGGGCTGGAGACGGCGCGGACCCTGCGAGCATCACACCGTAGCCCGGGGTGCCGGGCCCAGAAACGCGCACCGGGGGTGGCAGTACCCAACTTTTCACGGAGAAAAAAAACTTCTCCAGGGCTCCCCGTGATTTTATTTTATTTCCCGGAGCTTTTCCAACGAACTTTTTTTTTTTCCTTTTTTTTTTGTTTGGTTGTTAATTTCTTCAGTTCTTCCCCAACCGGGGCTCATAAAGAGGTGGGGGAAGGTAGAAGATGCTCAGAGCTACAAAGGAGCTGCCTGCTCCGAGGTTCAAAACAAAACCTGTCGAGCATACTAAGGAGTGGGGGAAGGGAGGGTGTGTTTTCTGATCGCTGTTTGATTGTTTTGTGGCTATTTATAAGAACTGCAATTAAAATAATTCGGATTTTGAGTGTGATTACTTTTATAATGGAAAGTTACCCTGTAAGTAGCTGTTGGGTATCTGCATTTGCCCTGAAGAGAAGGGAAGGCAGAAGGGTTACATTGCGTTCAGGCTGCGGAGGGGAGAGTTGCCAAGCCTTACTCATTTGGAAAGACATTTCTGGATGAGTTTTTAAGCACTTTAAACGTATTTCATTTTGACAATAAAGGGCTCTGCTGTGCGCTTTCAGAACATGTTTACAATCTTAGCCCATTACCAGCTTTAATGTCCACAGACGCTGCCTGACAGCCCCAGGAGGGAAAGTTTGCACGTAAGGACCCAAAAAAGGACATTAAGTGCCTCAAAGACTTCAGAAGCTGGAGCTCAGAGTTGTGATCCAGCCTCCTCCCCCCTTCCCTGGCTGCCAGAAAATCTAAAACAAGCAAACGTGCTCCCAGATTGACCAGAGCGCTCTGTCAGATCTGAGACCCCAAGGAGATACTGCCCCCCACCCCAACCAACAGCCCTTTCTCTGCAGGTAGCTCAGCAGGTGAAGCATGACATGTCTCAAATTCAGTCCTTGGTGCAAAACCCCCGTCTGTGGTTGATTTGGTGTCCTGTGCTGGTCCCCTCTACCAGGGATGCTAAATTCCTCCCAAGGGATGGAGAGGGCTGCTGGGGCTGGATACTATCTCAGAACAACTGCAGCTAAATCTGCATGGGGTTGTCAGTCACAGCCTATGGCTAGAAATACCCTAGCCTTGTCCCAGCTGCCTATCCTGGGTTTAAACCCTACTGAGATCCAAACCAAAGCAGAATAGTGCATGAATCACCAGGGCTCTGTGACGTAGGTGTACCTAGAATGCCAACTGCACCCTGCAAACGTGGCCTGTTGTGAAAGACAAGGGCATGGCTGCTTTGCAAAGCACGGGTGGATGAGACCGTAACAGCAGCACAAGCTGAGCAGCCAATGCCTTTGCCCAAGGCCCTGTAAATTTGGGTTCAGTTCCCTCCCTGGAGAACCTGCCGTCCAAGTGTCTCCTTCCAGCTGAGCGCTTCAACCACTGGACTGCAAGGTTATGCTCCTTCTTCATCATGCTCCGAGGAAAACTCATGATGGTATTTTCTGTCACAGGGGTCAGGCAGTCATCTCAAGTGACATCCTGGCACTGATGTCTGTCAACCTCAGCATGGTGAGGTTCTCGATAGAGCCCTGATTTGTAATGCTCCAAAGAACCACATTTACAGGGGGATCATTGCCTGGTTTGTTTTTTTTTTTTTCTTCTCTTCAATTTTTCTTGCAAATCTGAAACAACCTTTGTGTTGTGTCAATGGGTATCTAGGGGAAGCATCTGAAAACTAGAAGAAACTGTTTGGCCCAAGATCAGACACAAATGTTCTCCATTTACTCTTTCAGAGAAAAACAGTGGTCAGATATTTTCCTTGTCCTGTATCCAGCAATTACTGCTTCTTTATCCATCGAGCTTATGCAATTTTCCAGTTGTGTTAAGAGAGAATACTTTGCACATCCGTAGCAGCCTCCTTTGAACGATCCCAAAAGTTTCAAGCTTTGAGCCTCCAGAATGTGAGATAGCATCTACTGGTACCTCCATTTTGCTGGCAGATGAACCATGACTAATCTGCTGCAGCATAGCAGCAGAAGTTTGATTCGCAGCCCATTACCCTTGTAACACACTGCCCAGAATGGTCACTGCCTTGTCAAGCACAGCATGATTTTTCCTTTTTTCTTTTTTTTTTTTCCAGTTTCCTATCATAACCAATATCATACACTTTGGAAATGAAAGTAGAAAATGGAAGGTGTTGAGCCTGGCTGTGAAAATCCACTCTTTGCCTGGAAAGAATCAAAAATACTGGCAACATGCAATCATTCCTTCGTAATATCTACCGCACCCTGCACCAAAGCAGCAAAATGAATTAAACAGTGAAAGGCAGAAATGCCTGACATTGAATCGGCCTGGATCAATATTAATTCGAGGAAATTAAGTTTTTAGTGGTTAAGGTGCATGTCTAGAAGCCTGGAAACCTGGCCTCTGTTCCTACTTTTCCTGTGTTGTATGACTTTTAGACCAGTCGGTTCGCTCCTGCTATTCAGAGTATAGGTCTCTGGTTTTTGGTGAAATTTGAGATGCAAAATCACAAAAAAAATTATAAAGGATGAGGAGAGCCCTTGGGAAGCCACAGGAATTCATCCCTAAGGCCATAAAGCAGGAGCAGCGTACCTGATGGAGGTTCACCTACCCTGCTCGCAAGAATATCTAGAGGATCCATTCCAGAGCTTCACAGTTAGAAAACAACTTTGCTTATCTCTAACCTAAGTAGTTTTTACCGTAATTCAGCTCTTAATGAGATGAGGTTGTGGGATCTGACGTATTCCCTCACTAGCAACAATTCCAGAACAACAGGAAAGTCGCCCACCTGATGAACTAATCCTTCCGTGAGTAAAAGCCAGAGAGGCTGGAAAACACACTAAGCACGTGTTCTTGGGAGAGTTGCCACCTAATTTTCAGACAGAGATCTGATGCAATTAGCCTTAGATCAACTGGAGACTCCTCTGCCCCTAACCGCAGCACTCTCATCCTCCATGAGGATGCCTGTTCCTATCAAGACAGTTGACACCTCAGTCTGCAAAGGGTGTTCCTGGAAGCACATGCAAAATCTGAGCTCACAGAATAGCATTCCTGTGGCACTGAGAAAGGAATGGGGAAACACCAGCATGGATACTAGGCAGACAGGAGAGAAAGGACTGAACCTGCAAGTCTGAATTCATTTCCAACCAGGGTGCATGTTCCTGATTTAGAGACATGCGTGCTTGCTGCCAGGTGGAAGGCATCTAGGAACAGCAGTGGGCCAAGCTTTGTCATTCCCCACGCTGCAGGTCTGTTTGCATCGAGACAGGAATGCAAGGCACGTACTGGGCAGGCATTAGTAAATCACAGATCGCTGACAGTGATCAAGTCTGGGCCAGAACCCTGAGGGGATCTTCACTCATGAGAAATACAATTTCCAACAAGCTTCACCAACTTCCTGCATCAGAGACGGGCCATCATCAAACCCCTCAGCATCTCCTTACACACCTTTGTGTATGGTTCACCAAGTGCCCAGTTTTACCTGGCTATTTGTCCTATCTAATTCCATGCCATTTTACTGTTGGCCACAGTGAGTCTTGGGTGGCTCAGGGAAGTATTAACCTCCCTGCACCAACTGCAGCCTCTGCTCCCTGCTCTGCTCCGTCCACCTCCCAGCCATAGCTGCCTCTGCCACATTTGGGAAGAATGGCAAAGCTTTGTAAAACTGCTAAATCCCAGCGCTGAGAAGTGCAGCTGAGCAACGTGCCAGTCTAGCATAGTTAATTTTAAGGACATATTTAAATCCAATTTGAGCTCAGAAAGCCATTCTGTTGGATGGGGGTGGATTTAAGTATTGAAGTGTTGCGCTAGATTGGGTCTTTGGTTAATAAGGAAGGAGGATTGCTAGTGTCTAGAAGAAAGAACTGCCTCAAAGTTTGTGGCCACAGGCAAACCATGACTGCCACTATTCCTTTTTTCTAATCAAACTTGATGAAATCAGCAAATGGAATTGGCAAAGAAATTGACAATTTCATTAAGGATTCTAATTCTTGGGGTCTCAGCTTAGTGGGGGAGGAAAAGGTTTGTAGCATCCCATCAGAGTGATGTGATATAATTAAAGCAGAAGTCACTGGACTTTGTGTTTTGTACCATCTGGCATCTTGCATGATTTCTTGCTAACGGTGAATGTTTCATGTCCTGATTTCAGCACTAAAATCATGAGTGCACTGGAAGGGAATTGGTCTAATTCTTTTCAGAGTCTACATTGAATAAACAAAGAAGTTCCCCAATCTCAAAAGAAACTTTTGCAGTAATATGTATTTCAAGGGACATTTCTGCATAGGCTCTGACCTCTCTGTTGAGAATCAAAGCAAAAATATTGAATGTACTAAGCAGATGTCTTCTCCTAGTGACAGCAAGATGAGCAGAGACAGCTGGTTAGAAGAACAACAACAACAAAAACACATCATCATTCCTGCTTTGGCTCCAAAAAATCTTGGACTTGTTGTCAAGGAAGAAAGCTATGTATGTAAGATGCCAAGAGAGAGACAAATATTATTGAATCTGGTAGCATTTTAGTGAATGTGCTGGAAATAACTTAAGTAGGAAGAAAAACTGGATGCACTCCATTGTTTATTAAAAGAATGCCTCTTCTTATTTCCACAGGGACCTATAGCCCATATAGTCATTAACACATTTACAAGATGTATATTTTAAATATGTTGCCTCACTCATCAATCTCGTGGGCTCTTCTAAAGTAAATAGAGTTACAGCACGTAAAAATGTGTACAGCCACATAAATACAATCTCTGCAAACTAGGAATGCCAACTGTGAATTTCTTGCGTAACTCCTTCAATCAAGGGAGATGGGTGTTGTACAGAGACAGCTAGAGAGATCCAAAATATTAGGAGGAGGAGACAAGAAAATTAGAAATAATCACACACACACACAATATGAAGAGCTACTCTGGATGAAAAGCAGTCTGACCTGTGGTGAACAGATCTGAGAGGAGTTGTTTGACAAGACTGCAAAAGAAGCCAGTGACCTTCTGGCCTGCCTACACAGAGGTAATACCCTCTCTCTCCTGATGGTTTTCATGTGAACAAAACTTGAACTCTCTGCTTGGCCCCTGGACAATTTCGTTTCCCTGAGCTTTGGGCAGACTTGAGAGAAAAACTACAGAATTGATGTGAAGAGTTTAAGAAATCAAAAGCTGTGCAGTTCCACTAATGCCAAAGATGAGTAACTTGAGGTGGACGTTCCAGGAGGACCCAAATCCCTTGCCATAAGATACTGCCCTGAGCAATAGCAAAGGGCTGGATTTGCTCCAGGTCTCTTCCATGGAGTGCTTCAAAACCCCTGGCCAACTCCTGCAGAGGTCCTAAGTAGTTTAAAGCCTCAAGGAAGCAAAGAGCTTAAGCTGCTATAAGGGCTGAGAATTGAGGGGTGCAACCAATTTGACAGATCAGCTTGTAAACAGAGGACAATGAAGACAAAAGGAGAGGACATGGCTGCTGGGTCTCCAGTTCTTGGTTCCCAGCTTTACATGCTCTCAGCTACGTGATTAGGCAGTCTGTGTACCATCATTTTCTTTGTAGGAAATCAGGGTTAAGACTCCTGCTCTCCAACAGAGCAGATGTGGGACCTTGGGAAAGTTGCAGATTGAGCTAAGCTAGAAACAGCTTCCATGACTTGCCAATATCTGGAGAGTCTGGAAGCCTTCCCATCTCTACTGTGACAAAAACAGGACTTCTCAACATTGTTGGAGGACTTTTCTCCCTTGTAATAAAGGACAAAAAACACACATTGAAAAACAAATCACAGTGCCAGAACCAACTGAGGGTTAGGGCACCATTCTGCCTCCTTTAATTCCCTGTCTTGGCAACTTTGGCTCCAAGACCTGACCTGCAGTCTCTTAGCCACCCCAGGAATGACCATGCCATGATGGAGGACCATTTTGGCCAGAAATTCCTTGCCGATTCCAAGAAAATGTTTCCTAGAGTGTCTTGCTGAAATGGATACACAACATGAAAGGAATCGTGTCTGACAAATAAACATTTTATAATGAGAAACATTTATCCAACATGTTCCTTCCCAGTGACTCTGGAGCTTTGTGCCTCAGTGCACCATCTATAAATAGAGACAACAGCCCCTCCCAGCCTCTGGGAGAATTCCCTCAGATAATGAAGTGATGGACTCACTACCTCCATGTTACCCTACGAGCTCCATACTCCTTATAGCAAGCACGTAGTTAGAGACTGAATGAGGAATTTTTATAGGCCCATTATAACCCATGTGTTTGCCCTTGACCAACAGCATATCTGCTCATGGACTGCTCTGTTCCTCCATGGGACACAGAGATGATGCAGAACACTCCACCAGCCCTGGGATCAGCCGTCCCCACATCCACTCCTCCTCACACCATCGGGAGTTTGGATTGCTGAGGAGCTAGCCCAGCCCTGCTGCCAGTGAGGTGACGGATCCCTGGCACTGGAGATGCTCATGAGCTGCTTGCAGCTGGAGAGGAATGTCTGCAGAGAGATGAACCAGATTGCTCGTAGATCTCTTCCAAATTGCTTGCCTCTAATCTAGCAGACAACTTGAGGGCAAACGTGCATGAGGAGACCACCTCCCCCCCACACTTCAGCATAATAATCTGAGAACCTCAGCTGTCCACACAGATATTACGAGATAGCTACACTGGGGAAACTTTGGGATCTTGCTGGTACCTTGGCAAGCACATAATTTGTCAGAGTTACTGCTGGACACATCTACTTCCACTACTTGTTTGATGGTATAGACCCACCACAGCTGCAGTAGCACAGTAACAGTCAGAGCAAGGGCTGGAGCTCCAGGCTGAGCTTGGGAATATGAAGCCGTACACTTACAAAAAGCTGAAAGGGTCAAATGGTTTCCAAACCTCAGGAAAGCTTGCAGTTTGATGTCACCCATATTTTTTTTAGGCCCACAACTTGGCAGGGGAAAAAAAAAAGAAAAAGTTTTCAGCTGGACTAGCATTATCCTGTATTTCAGGCACACAGTTCCAGCATTTGCACAACTTCTGGAGGCCCATCTCACCCTTCCTAAGCACGGGCTGCAAAATGCCACTTTTCCCCAGGATTAAATCCGAAGCTGGCTACACCCATGTGTCAGCTGTTTACCACCCTCTGTTCCCTCCCAGTTAGCAGCTGACCAGGGATAATGACCTACATCCTTGAAGTATTTATTTAGCATTACAGACAAGGAAGGTTTAAGGAAACAAGCAACCTAAGAGTATAACCATCCCCACCCTATCTTATTAGAGTTGGAGAAATCAACTTGCATCTTTGCTTGTGGGTACTCAGCAGAACCAGCTAGATCAACTCTTTGAATGTCCAAGACTTAATATGGGCTATGTCCTGCTTTGCTGTTGTCCTAAACAGACCGGTTCCAGTGCCAGCCAGTGAAGTCCTTTCAATCATATTTTACCTTCAGGTGGGAGCAACAAGCTACTTGGCCTTGCTTTAGCCAAATCAGCACTGCTCCTGAGATGCTTAGATGAGGTGGCCATCCTACACACATGACAGCAAGGTGCTGACAGAGAAGTTGAATGTCACAAGGGAGCATTTGAAAGCACCGGGACTTCGTCACAGCCACCCAGAGCGTTGAACCAGTTGACACTGTTGGTGTTGAACACCAGCTGTAAACTCAGCACAAGGACCTGGGACTGGTACACACCCTGCATCAAGCCTCACCCCATGATGAGACAGGCAGGCAAATGAGAAAAATAGGGCCCTGGCCCCTTCCTGTGATTAGATCATTACAACAGGTAAATATTTTCCTAGATAGAGAGCTGAGATAAAGGACTCCTGATGTCTGAAGTGGAGTTTGAACAAGATTCAGAAGTGCTATCCTTACCTGGTAGTTCTTTCCAATGTTCTTTTACCAAATGACAATCCTTTTTTTTTCTCACCAAAATATGTAGGCAATTAAATGGGAACCTGCAAAGAGCTAAAAAAGAAGATGTGTATCTTACACAATAATTTTTTTTCGTTGACTAGCAGGAACAGGATAAGAACCGCCACTCAGTTTTCGTCTACAGTCAAATTTTGTACCAGTAAATATACAAAATGGATTTAGTAACAGGTACCAAGGGTTAATTCCCAGAGGACATTACAGCTCTACACCATTCAGTCTAAATATTTACTGAGGAGTAGAGAAAAGTGCTGAGCGGTAGAGGCAGAGTCCCAGAGATTGGCTTAGTAAAGTCTCTTTGCTGCACAGAAAAATGATTGTGATTTTTTAAAGAAATGAAAATCAGTGGTTTTGTGCTATCACAAACAGTGATTAATCATTCCCTGTTCCTTTTCTCTGCATTATTCATGATTTTCCGACCTCTGCTCTATCCTCTCCCTTGGTGTTCCAATCTCACCCTGAGCTTTCTCAGGGTTTAGGGGCTTTTGTATCAGAGAAGCTGGTTTATAAGTTTGTCTTTGAGGAACAAGTCTTACTTAAATCTCACATAATATCCAAGTATGTTCTCTGGTATTTGACGTCTTCGTGGCTGAAACAATATTCTTCAGACACAATAACCTTGGTGTTTCAAAGCTGTAACCAGCACCTGCAGAGTTTTCAAACAAATAGGCTCAGTGTTCCTTGGTGCACTCTTCATTACTGCTCCCACGTTCGATTTCTTTGTAATTATACTTGTAAAATGTGCAACAGGGTTACACATGGGGGGAAAAATTTTTTTAAAAACCACATTTCAGAATAGAAGGGGATTTATGGGAGCTGCAAGACAAAGAAAAACCCACCTTTCTTTCTTTCTTCCTTCATTGTTGCCTTTGGAAGGCAGCCACCAAAGTTTCCTTGTCAGTAGTACAGGGTTTGTAAATAGAACAAAGAGCTTCCTCGCGCTGAGGCTCATTATATAACCCCAGCACAGCCACGGTGTGTCTTCGCAGGCAGTTCCCTTGAACTTTGCATCGAGCTCCTCCTGAGAACAGTCCCACATGCCAGCTTGAACAGATGTGATTTCCTTTAGGAAGGGTTTTCAGTTAGGGTGATTCCGACTTCCCTTTCAGAGCTTTCCAGCCTCATGTGCTCTTTGCTCAAGGGATTACTGCCGTGGCCACTAACTCCATGTGCTACTGTTAAGCTTCTCCTCACCTGCTGGCTGAGCTGAATGAACGCTGAAATCTCTGTTCTGCAGAAAATTCTGACATTTCATGTTTTCCTGAACCAAACCGGAAAGTTGCAATTTCCTTTGAACCCGAACTCTGAGAAACGTCATTTCGGAAAGAGCAAAAGGGCCTCAGTGCTGCCTTTTGTTTGGGTGTTACCTACAGTGATCCCAACTGTGCCCTGGCAACACTGACTGCTCCCAAAGACACCTAGTGAGTCACAGAGGCTGCCTGGGGTGCTCTGCCAGAGACACGGAGCAAGGAGACCTGTCTGGAGATGTGACACTGAGCCAGATGCGGTTTTGTCTCGCCCTTTTTCTAGTATTGTCATTGCTTCGATTATTCCAATGCACTTATATACTTTGAGGTTATAAGCATTTAAATTCTTATTCTGAAAGCATTCTTACACTGAAAGCGAAGGCTTTTACTGTATCTCGCTGAGGATATAATTCAAAGAAAATAGGTTGAACAAGCCTGGTGTGATATTTCCAACACATTGAGTATGTATCAAATGACACTAAATTAAAAGAGTGCCACTTTAAGAAGTTCTAACTAAATCAGGGCACAAGGCTGTGCAGACTCTTATTTAAGTATCAGTAGAGCTGTTTTTTCAGCTCTGGTTGGTTAAAGAAGTTTTTTTAAATGAACAAAAATGAAACATTCTGTGGCAGGTAAAGAGCATCAAATGCACAAGTTCACACTGTTTGAACTAAGCTGAGATAAGCTTGCATGTAGGCAGCTCTCAAGCAGCAACAATATAGCAGGAAAAACAGCCCTACCCTGTGAACAAATGAGAAAAACAAAACAAAGAAAACAATGGAGGAAAAGCTGCTGCTACCTGACCTTCATGGGAAAAAAAAAAAAAAAGAGAAAACAAAAAAAAAAAGGGGGAGGGGGGAAAGGAGGAAAGAAAGAGAAATGTATTTCAAGACCAAAATTTCATCAGACTCAGATTCAGTGTTACTCCCACATTGCAACATTTTGTAGGTCTAAGAAGACACAAAGCTTTTCCTTAAGCCAAAAAACCCAACACAAAAGTCATGGAAACCCATCGTGCCAATTCTGTGGCTGCTTTCCGGAGCTGAATCTGTTTAGATGTCAATGTTCCCTTTGTTCTGTGCACCCTTTATAATGAGACTATCATCTGTTTGGTAAAAGATCCAATGAAATATGTTATAAGGTTATCTCACCATCTCTCTCTATTGTATAGCCGTATCTCCTCTTCCACTCATTAATTATTGTCTTCCATTTCCTGTGTCAAGTCTAAATTAGAAAATAGGGACTCAAGACTTACAAGCTTAACAACTTACCATACATCAGCTGAGCAGTGGTAACTCTCCATGTACTCCCTCTTAGCCCGTAATAAACACGACCAGTGTGACTGTGGTGCACAGGCCTACAGTTTATGCAATTTAGCTTAACCTCCTTTTATTGTCAGCTAAGCTGACAGTGATAGTTACCATGGCTCAGATCATGTTCCATCCTCATATTGCAAGACTTTGCCTTAAAAATCTTGGGAGCGGAGCTCTACCATTATAACTATCTGGAAGGCTACAATGATTTATGTGCTGTCAAAATACACTGGGGAAAAAAAAAAAGAAAAAGATAAAAACCCAGCAGAATTACATGATTATCGGCCAATGCCTCTTGGTTTGCAGTTTTTCAAGCATGAACTGCTCAAACTTTGGATCAAGAAGTGAAGCAATCTGTTTCTGAAGTGCAAACAGGGAAAAGTTATATGAGTCTTCTAGCAATTTCAGGCAAATATATCACAGAAGCAGCATGCTTAGCCTTTTTACTGTGCATCTGTCTGAGGTTTCCAGTAAGATTTCCCTGATATATAGTAAGAGTCAAAACTCTAATCTGTTTTAACTCTTTTTTATTGTCTCTGCAGCACTAACTTTGAAAAATGGCCTTGTCCCCAAAGAACTGCACACAGTCCATGTAGGGAAGCTGTTAAAATAAATGCATTACATTAAAATACTGGAGAGGAATTCGGCTCTGAGGGTTTGGGAGCTACAACATATAGATATAAAACAGAACAGCTGAAATATGAGTGAAGGTCATAGTCCAGGAGAGAAGAAGGGAACTCCCTTGTCTGGTAGTTGTTGCATATGATCTCTGAAATCAACAGTTCCTCCTCTTCTTTCTCAGGGCTGTGATGTTTTAATAAATTCCTCTTCTCACGTTAATGTTCTTCTGCCATCCTCCTCGCTGACCTCAATACACATCAAGCTGATCCATAAAGTCTCTTCTTTCTCTGTACTGGAGTGCTTTCTGGAGATCTTATTTGCCCTGTTCTGATTTATAGAGACTAAGGCACAGTCAAGGGCTGCGTTGACCACCCTACCCGAATATTGTATTACCTACACTCTGTGTTCCCATGTCTGTCCATGCCGTGGTCTGAGTTTAGGTAGCCTGTGTTGTTCAAAGAAGAGAGTGTACTTTCTGTCTCTCAGAAAAGCTGCTGAGATCCTCAGGAGTAAAAAATGTACTTATCTACCCCTCTTCCTTGCAGAGTAATGGTATCTGCTAGACACTGATTGTGGAAACTCAGGTGAGGAATAATGTGAAAATGAGAATATGATTCAGTAATGGGAAAAACCAGACAAATACCAGGTGCCTCAAATGGTTGAATCATAAACAGGACAGTGAAAATCTCTTAAGAACACAGGAGATGATGGAGCCTGGCATTTGCCTGCTTATTCCAGCAGGATATGCAGATTCCAACCTCATGGCATCACTGCATCATCCCTCCTCATCAGTGCTTTATGACACAACCCCTCTCTGTAGCACTGAGTCAGCATCATTGTGTGATCTCCTTTGTCATTCAAGATAGGGAGAAGGACTGTCCATAATGTTAGAAACTGTAACCAACCTCTCAAGAGGTCCCCAAAGGGACTAAAATACTCATAGTCATCTCATGAATGCTCCTAACAACATGGGCTCAGAACTTTTTTCAGTACAGTGATACAGCACTGTGCTGCAGAGGAGCTCCCATGGCAGATGGAGGAGTAATTAATACTGTGGGTTGAAAAGAAGGACTGAGGAACATCTGCACTTAGCTCCTGGAGCTCCAGAAGAAGTAATGTCCATGTTCCCTGTAACCAACAGGTACTGCTGATTCTACCTGCTGCACTCTTCTAAAGGTGTGAAACTGAGAGAAGACTCCTTAAAGCATAATGCTTAACATGGATCACTAACCCTCTGCTTCCCCAGCAAACAAAAGAAGTTTCCTATTTTGGCAAAAAAAAAACAAAAACAAATGGAAAGAATCTAAAATATTCATACAAGGGTCAGCTTTCATGAGGCAATGTAAAGAGCATCTTTATGCTAGAAGAAACCCAACCACGCAAAGATTAAAATACTGGGCCACTGCCCACGAGAACGGTCTTAGACAATCCCTGAGGCCTGAAGCACAACCCTCAACCGTGTGCCACCTAAGTGTGCAGTTCTGTACAACAGGACCAGGAGGAAGAGCTCTTCCTGGAAACACCATATCCAGAGGCTGGGAGGCTCTTGTTGTGTTTGCACATACTAGTCCCTTTTGTCGGGGATTTAGGTCAGGAGAGCACGGGGAAGGTGCCTCTGACTCACCCGGCTCTTGCACGTGTGGCCTGGGCATTGTGCAAAGCTTTCTGAACTCAGCCTCCTTGCACGACACACCCTTTGTTTGTTACTTTCTCTTAGGGCTTTTTCGCAACCCCATCCACTGCCAACATAAACAAGGTTGCAACATCTTCCACCCATCTGTCTTCCACCCATCTGTCTTGCTCCGCGGTGCTCTAGATGTCAACCAGCAGCATAGTGCTGTTCATTTGCTTAATTGTGTGAAATACCTGCCATGGCAATGCTGCACCTTGACTGCCTTTGGGAGAAAGTTTCTTGGGAATGGGGAGTGACAGAACCTGCAATTCCTCAGTCATGTTGCTGCCGGATACCAAGAGCCTTGTGCAGGTAGACATGCAGCTGGCTTTGCTGAACAGCCATCAGGCATCTGCAAGGCTCTGGGGAGGGTCAGGAGAGTAATTATTTGAGATCATGATGTTTAGTAGACATTTTTGCAGTCACAGTGCTTTCTACTTCTATGAGCACCCTCTGCAGCATGTGTGCTGTGCATTGTGTGCAGGGGAGAGGAGATTCTGCCATTTGCATGGATTTATCAGCACAAATGAAACAAATCATGGGACCTAGTTCCATTCCCAATAATCATCATAACTAGAGCAGATCTTCTTGCTAAAGGGACGCCAAATCAAACACTCTGAGCATTGTCTGTGAGCAGGTAGGAGACATCTCACCCTGGAGACAGTCTTAACTCCCAAATCTTGTCCACATTAGAAAGTACAACGCACTAAGCAGGATATCCAGCAAGCCCAGGAGAATGGAGGGTTGCATGGTGCCTACACAGAGCCAGTCCACACAGCCACTACCACCGAGGGATTAGCATGGCTGCCCCAGCACTTCCCGTGTGTTGTGTAATTGGTGTTTGCATCTGTCCACGTTTTTGGCTTGGCCTCCTGGTTGCTCAGATGGAGCCGTGCTGTGCATGGGATGGGACAACATCCTGTTATGCTCTCACCCGATGGGTGCGCTCGCCGAGCTGGACTATCATTAGCCACCTGAGCCTCTGCCCAGCCTGGCATGCCAGAACCCAGGCCGTGGGCGGTGCTGCTCACCGGCTGGAGGCGGCTGCTTTTATCAGCAACCTTGATCATAGGGATTTTCTCTTATTTCATTCTCTAGCTTCCTTGAGCCTTGGATTTGCATAAGATCCTAGGTTAGGATTAATCTGATCCCATGGTGAGAACATTGCATCGGGTCCAGTGAATCCTCCATCCCAAACTGTCTCTTGGATGGGTTTGTTGACACTGGAAACAGAACTGTGTAGTGACAAATGGTGGCTTGAGTTTTCCTTAGTAATAGGAGGTGCCTTGCTTTGTATCTCATTTAAACTCCTGTGCTATGTTCAGGATTGTTGAGGCAACTCCCAGTCAAGTTTCTGTTTGCTTACAACCCTTGTTGCCACAGTAGCCAGGTGCTTTCCATGTTCAGTCCAGGTTGCTGAAATGAGAAGCAGGTCCAGCCTCCAGGGCTTGCCAGCAGCTATTGACTAATAAGACCACATTGTC
The DNA here is from genome assembly GCA_013399135.1 of Heliornis fulica. Lineage (NCBI taxonomy): Eukaryota > Metazoa > Chordata > Aves > Gruiformes > Heliornithidae > Heliornis > Heliornis fulica. The sequence goes on from VXBZ01007182.1 coordinate 1,080,159, forward strand.
CTTGGTGACAGAAGGTAACATCTTGCTTTATTGGTACATTCCCTGGCAGGCATCAATAGTGAAGAAAGAGAGATGTCTCACTGCATAGGTAAAAGTATGAATTCAAGTCACGCTGGTGGATGCCCCTGGTTGTAAACAAGTGCATGGTCATTCAGCCTGAGGAGTTAACAGGCTGCAGTAGTAGCCATGATGCCTTCTGAGGAGCTGTTCACTGTGGACAAGTCCAAATGGCTTTTCTACATCCCACTGGATTAAATCCATGTATATGCTTGGGGAAGTGGAAGTGATCATCCAGACAGGGCTCAGAACTACTCTTAAGGTTTCTTCTGGGTAAAATGACTGGGCAGAGTCAAGGCTGAACAGTGTCAGGTATGTGATACAGCAACCACCATCTGCACTGTTCACCTTTTCATCTCCACTGTATGGCCAAGATGACCCAAACTCTTTCCTCGTGTCTTTCCTCTAGGTGCCAGTTTCACTTACTTCAAGAACAATCTGGCATCCTAACCTGGAGCTGTTTTTATGAAGTATAGGTGCAGGCATGTCCTATTGCAGGACGTAATACATACACGAGGTTGTGAATGTCACTGAGGTTGTGAATGACACAGCTTGCCCCATGGCCCCAAACCCCTCAAGACCGTGCTGTAGTACATCAGTTACCTTGGTGCAATATAAAAGGATATACATCCTGCTAAAAATGGCAGCCACCACTTGCCAACTAGATACAATTTAGATCTGTCTGCCACTGCAGCATCCAGCGCCCAGAAAGCCAAATGTTAACTCTGAAACCGAAGACAGAAGACTGACCAGTGGAATAGTGCTGATCAGGTCAGAGGTGCTCACACACACAAGGAAATCACCCATCCACTCCTGTGAACAATCATCGAGCTCACAGCTGGTCCAAATGGGGCTGTACCTCTTGGGAGCTCAATCATTGCTATCCTGTCAGCTGGAAATGTCCTTATTTCAGACATTATAGTATATACAGGCTCAGCCAAGATGTCAGGTCATGGAACTGAACACGCCGTTGTAGTGATGGTACTGAGAGTAGTGTTCTGTATATTATTTCCATAGGGATTTTACTGCATCAAGAAGTTTTCTGTTTGCTTTGGGGAAAGTTTTGGTCCTGATGACAATTTTGAGTCATGCCAAACCTCCACATGAACACCTCAGTTACACAGCTGCAGTCCCACCTTTCTCCAAAGAAAGACAGAGAGAGTAAGGTCTTTGCCCAGAACAGCAGAGGAGACTGGTTTTCCTGGTAGCAAATACCTACTCATATAATCACCCAAATGAGAAGACATGTCGGTGACAAGTCTTTTCCTTTTTATGTTCCTTCCATAGGGAAGGACTGTTTCATACCCAAAATCTGATTCCCTACTGATCGAGGTGCTTTCTCTTTTTTTTTTTTCCTTGTTGTGATTTCTGAAAAAGGCATTGCAATGTAAAGATGTTAAACTGCTGTTGAACCCAGATGATGGTGGGAGGATGGCATTTTGCTCTTTCTTTGTCTGCAAAGCTAGTTCATAGAGTTGTGTCCCAAGTTGTTGGCAATACGTTACATTACAGTTTCGTGGCGTGTACTCTGAGTTGGCTCAGTGTAGCATGCCTGCCTCACACAGAGAGTCATGTACCACTGAGCAAATGAAGTAAATTAAGTTTGACATGTAAAAAATAAACTTAAAGAATATTTATCAGTGCCTTCCCTCTGAGAATCAGACTAACAGTATTTAAACTTTTCTAAACCCCATTTATAAAGTCATCTACATTTGGGTAAACTGAGTCATGGAGATTTTTGTGTTGGCACAAATATAAGATGAGGCCAAGAGACCCAACTCATTCCTGGCTTCAGAACCCTTCCTTCTCCACGAGGACAAAAAGAGAAGTTGGCTCTAGAAACTATCAGTGTTTACATTTTATTGAACCACTAGACATTGCTGTTGGCCACAACATGACAACAGTGCAGCGGAGAGAGTCTTTCATTTGCCTGTGCTTGGCAGAAAGTGTCATTCTTTGGTTACTCAGCTGAAGTTGACAAGTTGCCCAGTATTTTTATTATCAGATTGTCAGCTCAATCTCACTACTGCCCTCTTAATTTATTATTTTGCATTTCAAAATCACAGGTGTGACTCACTGCACAGCCAGAGGTTATAATGAAGTATCCCACTCATCTTTTTGCTCACCCTTTGTTCAAGACAATGCAGATTGCAGAAGGTTTCTGAGGAGGTAAGAGGATTGCAAAAGAGCCGAAGACTCCTCTTTTATCTAACCAATGTGTGGGCAGTGAAACCAGCTGATATGAAACCAGTTGGGTGCAAAGGTGGGCATGGAGGTTCATTTGTCATTATGGAGAGGGTTGAAACTCAGAAGATTGAGCAGCTGCAATTGAAGATAGGCACCCAAACTTACGTCACCTCACCCGAGGATGAGGCCAAAGAGGGAAACCTAGGATAACATGCTTCTCTCAAGATTTCCTCTATGCTTCAGCTGTCAACAGGACAGAAGATGAAAACTAAGCAGCTCATCCTTTCAATTAAAAAGTCTTTTTGCCTGTGTTTTATGATTGAAATTGGGAAGTGACTCTAAGTGCAAGATTTTGAGGTATTTTCTGCCAGCATTGTGCAGCTAAGAACCAGTCACATCAGAGTTTTTGAAATATAAAAATATGCTTCTTAGCATGATATGGCTTATGCTTCTCCTAGGAGCATCTGCAACAGAGTGCTAGCGAAAAGGAAGATGCACCACAGTTCTACTGGATTGAGTAACTTGCTGCTATGAAACTGATGTGGAACTCATGGGATGAATAAAGGATTTAACTACAAGCAAAATTGTTGGGAATGCTTCCTGTTATCAAGAGCTCATGCCAAGGAAAGGAAGACACCCTTTTATCCCAGAAGAAGGGTGTTCAAATCCAGAGCTATTCTGAATCAATTTGCTGTTTGAATTGGCTTCTGCATGCAGCTGGCCCATTGCAGAGATGCTGGGTTCATGCTACAAGAAATCAAACTGCATAAACATGAGAAGATATAAACATGATTTGTTCCTAACAGGAGGAGCTTCCAAAGTTGCCCTACAGAGTGTCCTGGAAAGCCTTATCTCCCTTCCCAGGAGAAAGATGCGTGTCCTATTGCCAGAGTACCCTGGAGCAGCCACCGGAAGGGGCAGAGCTATTGGAACACTTGGGCTTTTTCAAAGCTGCAACACGGAGCTGTGACAATGCCACAAGTGCACCTAGTCCACTCTATCTCACTGCAGGGAGGGGAGCAGGGGTGGGGTGGGGTGGTAATTGTGACTCAAAGGCTGTCCAGTGGCAACAGAGAGAACTACACCAAGAGCACTTGTTCAGCTCTGCCATATCCAATTTCTGTCAAGTGTAGAATAACAGCTATCCAGCGAGCTGGGACATGCTTTACCAGCATCAATAGAGTTGTGCTTCAGAGCATCCCTCGAGGTAGCAGAGAATTATCCCCATTTTATAAATGAGGTAACTTAGGCACAGGGATTAAAGCCAAAAATGTTCCAACCTGGCTGCCTACTACCAGGTACCTACACCCATATTTACGCAACTTGTGGCCTGGTTTTCAGAAGGGCAGGGCAATGAAAATTTTGGCCCGAGGGATTTGTTCACACACAGTGTACTGGTAACAACGCCCAGGCTGGAAGCCTGGTCTCTGCTACCTGTTTTATACCTTAACCACTAAAAACATCCTTCCTGTCACTATCCAACAGCTGGTAAAGTTCCCTGCTCTCCCCATTCACCATGCAGGAGCTCAGAATGAGTAATTCAGACTGGCTGCCTACATGCTCACAGCTAGAGCCTTTCAAAGAGTAGCAGCAGGAGCAAAACTGGTGCCGTTTCTTCGCTTCCCTCACAGCGAGTTCTTCAGATTCCAGCGAGCTTTGTTTGACTTGCAATGCTTTGCTAAATCAGCAAGTCTGGTGTGGAAACCTCTCTTCTGTCTCACAAGTGGCATCTACCTCCCCTCCTGTCCCCACACCACATTCTGCTCAGAGTGCCTTGACTGGCAGAGCACAGATCCAGTGCAGAACAAGTAACAGGCCAGCAGGAGAAAGGGGAAAACCAGCCACATGGATATCTGAACTGTTCAAGAACACAGGAGTGAGTAAATTGCAGCGTCCCTTCACCTTTCTCCTGCCCTCTCCTTCTGGGCTTCGAAACAAGTTTCAAAAGGTGCCCTAGTTTATTGGAAACTCTCAAGAAGCAAGAAAATTTAGAAAAACACCTTCCCCCATACCAATAACCAGTAAAACCCAGGAGGGAGAGCTCTTGCTGGCTGGCTATAATCAAGCTTTCTAAGTGTCCCTGCTAATATGATCCCTGCTAGGGGCTAATGTGATGCTTGTCTTAGCTTGTTAGAGAGCCTTGCAGTCTTGTGACATGCACTTGAAAAATAGCACTGGTGGTTGGTTGCTACCTGAGAGAAGGAGGACAAAGGATCTAGTCTGTCTCTGTGGAATGGTCACTGGTCGAGTCACCTCAAGCCTAGCCTATAATACCAAGTGCAGGCTGCATATCCACTGCTCTCAGTCCCTGTGCCTTGTCTCATCTGCCATGGAGTCTGGGCCACCTCTGACTTCTTCTTTTTCTTCCCTGAGGCCATTCCAGGCTCATGGGGTTCCCACTCAGATGCTCTGCAGCATCATCCCACCCAGAGGAAGGATGGGCAAGATGAGGTGACAACCTTTATTGAAAATATTAAGGCTGGAAGAGAAGGAAGCATCAACTCAATCAGGTCAGTTCAGTCAGCCAACAGCTTCTGTAATCCCTCTGTCCCGGGTCCCCACACTGTTCTGTTTGTGCTGGATGCTACTGCAGAAGCAGCATCTTCTTCACCGTGTTCCCGTGGTACTGCCAGCCTGTAGCATCCAGGCATGGAGAAAAGGGCTAAGGAGGAAGCAGCCGATTTGGGAGCATCCCAGAGCTGTATCCATCCCTCCCCTTGTTTGTGGTTGTTGGCAATATGGACTTTGAGATAGGCCTTACTCCGACTGACATTCAGAAGCCCAGACTTGGCGCCCTCTGATTTTTTCAGAAGAAAGATGGGAGCCAGATCTGAACCAATCCCTGTACTCCAGCTCAGCCCCCATTCCCAGCAGACCCAGAAGCTTTGAGAAGCAGGTAGTGAAATGGCCCAGGTTCCTTCTGCCCAGGTCTGAGGTGCCTGTTCTGGGATGGAAGCAAATGAGCCTTACCAATCTGTCAGCAACCAAGAGGAAGCCAGGGAACACATGCCTACTATTTGATAAAAGTTGGTGCTGCACTTTATACAGCAGCCAGTGCATTATTCCATGGTGAAAACAAACCCTATTCTTCTCTGCCAGATAAACACACTTGATCCTATAAAGAGCAGCATTTCTGACTGTTCAGCAGCAGCCAAACTCACGATGGGAAAAATAACAGGTGTTTGTCAGGCACTCCTTGTTTATTCACAGTGCTTAAAATAATTGCTTGAAAAAATCCGACAGAGATTTAATTTTCTATGCTCCCACATTTAAAAAAACAAAAACAAAAAAACCCTAAGCTTGGCTCACAGTAGTTGAAGGCAATTCATTATGAAAGAGGTGTTCTTTCTGTTGTGGTAGCGAAGAAACCTGCTTATGAAAGCTCCAGAGGAGCAGAATAGTAGAGCAAATTCCTGCCTAGAACCAAGACCTCCCCATGCTTTTCATCCAGCTCTCCAGGTGGAAGCTTTCGTTATCAAAACGTGTAATTTTATTGTCAGAACGGGATGAGCAGGGATTAAACTCCTCCGGTTGGTGCCCATCATTGCCCATCACTGTCACTGCCTTTTAGAAAGCAACAATAGCCATGAGCTGGCTTGTGCCCTTCCCTCTTGTTCTGGTGGTGGAGCAGGAGGTAAGTGCACTGCCCCAGGGAGAAAAGTCTGTTTCAGAGCACAAACCTTGCTTCAATCACTGCTTGCTTCTCCAGGAAGTAATTGGCAATGGATCCTGATCAATAGACCACTTTACAGCATGACAGGCTGATACACAGCGCTGGGGGAAGAGCAGAGAGACTCCATGTCTCCATCCCCTCTTTCCATGGTTTGCTTATGGCACAGATGGGTGACATCCCTGAGCCCCTCAGCAGCGTGAGGGGACACTCAATGCCTGACAAAGCTGCACAGCATCTCCGGTGCATGGCTAGACGTTTTTCCTAGGAGACCTCATGTTGGAGAACAGGCCATGGATAAAGCCACCACAGGAGCCAGTCAAGAGAATATAGCAACATCCTTGAGAGTAACAAGCTTCCTGAGACAACTACTGTGGTGACCCTTGGCCATCAGGCCTTTCTCCTTCCTAGGGGTATGCCATTCCTTGGCCCCTGCAAGCTGTTGAGATGAGTCACAGACACTCGCTAGCTCTCCAGGAACCTGTGGGGAGCCTGGAAGGACAGGAGCACACCCAGGAGCATCTCAATGCCATCCCATCCCTGGATGCTGCTCCTGGTGGTTCCCAAGCTGATGGCAGGGACATGAGTGGATGTAGCTACTGTTTACATCCATGTCCCCAACACAAGACTGAGACCCTCTCAGTGCAATCAGCTTGATGATGGTACAAACACAGCATATTTTAGTCATTACCGTTCCCACAGAGGTGCAGGAGAGGCCACAGAAACCAAACCTTTTCCCCAGCTTTCAGCGGGGACACGTCTTACAGCACCGCGGATATAATCTGTGTTACAGCCGCGTTCCCAGATGAGACCAGGCTGTCACAGCACTGTCAGGCTCGTCACACACAGCAGCCTCCGGCCTGAGCAAAGAAGACACTTGAAAGCCACAAAGAGAAACAGAGGCACGAGGGAGAGCGGTGATTTGCTGGAGGTCACGCAGCAGAGTGGTAGTCGCTGCCGGCATGGCATAGGTCAGCAAGGGATCGGCGAGGTGCCCACTGCCACACGAGACACAGCAGTGACATGCCCCACTGCAAAGGGGCTCCTCCAAGAGCGATTCAGATGAGGCCGAGCACGGGTTTCAAAAGGGCATTTCCACAGGCGGAGAGGAGATGAAAGGAGGATGCCTGCAGTGCATGGCAGGGCAAGATGAAAGGGGGTTGGAGGCTGGAGGAGCAGAGAGGAGGGACTGGCTGTGAAAGCAAAGCCAGTGGGCAAGAGGCAGCAGCAGCCACTGTGTGCAGAGTGGCTCTGTCGTTAGTCAAAGAGGCACAGGTCTGAGAGATCAAACCGATCCTGAGCCCAGCTAGCCTGAAGATGTCTGAGCAATAAAAGCCTTGTCACTTCTCAAGTACCAGCCATCAGTGGCCTGCCGGGCAAGGCAAGGCTTTGTGTGCAAATAAAGTACAGCCACGTCCTGTGCAGCTGGTTCACTGACATGAGTAAAAAGCAGCTAGAGGAGAAATAGAAAGGCAAAGCTTGTCCCTTTGCTCTGGTGCCACTCAGGCACCTAAACCCATGAAACCTTATCCAGGATGGCAAAACCCACACAAACAAGTGGCTTTTCCAAGGCACCCAGAGCCTTTCACCATCCACCCATGAGCTATTTGTTGGCATGTCCCCGAAGCAGATGCACACACATGAATCTCCTTTGCAGCACAGGCAGTCACCAGCCCTGTGCAACATTTCATCTCCAGTGGAGCGATACTGGTGACTCAGCGCTTCCCCTGCAAAAGCACAGCGATAGCCTTGCTCCAGCAGTGGGGATTATAGCAGCAACCCAAGTATAATAACAGTGCAGCTCAGCAGTGGGGATTTATGAGCAGGCAAAGAAAATGAGAATTATAGGTGTCCAGTCCCTATGACAGAACCACCATATATTTCCTCTAACAAAGCGTGTGACAACAGCTCCATAAATTCACATAGTAACAGAAGCAAGCGCCAGCTCGTCATCACAGCTATTTAAGGAGCCAAGTAGCACTCTGTACTTATTGCAGAAGTTCACAGTTAGTTAAAAATAAGCATTAAAAAAAGTCACTTTTGGACCCTGGCTGAATAAGGCTTTTTACTCAAGATGCCCAGCATTACATCCCATGTCTTCTCCTTTTATGCCTAGACAAGCTTTCCTTTGCGGCGTTTGGTGTTAGGCACTGCCAGCTTCCTGCTGAAGTAGCTTAACTTGGGATGTGCCATAATCAATTGTAAAACTTAGCAGTAAGTATGAAATACTTGATCCTTTTCAATTACCAGCAACTTGGAAATGTGCTTTAAAAATTCTTTAGCTGCAGCCCATTAAATATCTAAGGAGAGCTTCTCTGAGATGTAATTGCTGAAGAAAGTAACTCCAACATCCACAACGTGCTGAATTGTTTTTTTTTAAATGCTGTCTCATGATTAGATTATTTGCAGTACCTGTCAGCTAATGTGCTGTTTTCATAGCTAATTTAACACTTCATCCAAAAGGGAGAAGGGGGAGAGGGTGAAAACACCTCTTCACAGTGAGCTGCAAATCAAAAAATAGCTGCATGTTTTGTTGTCACTTCTGCTATTCTCTGACATATAAAGAGAAACTCACTTTATAAAGACAAGCTCACCTTTTACACGTGATAAATATCGAGTTTTTTTTCTGAATCCCATGGGTTTTTTGTTTCTTCCTGAAGCTTTGGGTAAGCTTTAGAAGAGATATCTCAGGTAGAAAGGAAAACCAGAACTTTCTTATGTAAAGGCTTAACTTCAGAAGTGATTGGGAATGTAATTTTCCTATAAGAAAAATAACTCAGCATCTCAGTGAAAAACTGACAGACAGGATATGGGAATTAAGGCTTGCTGTCTGTGGAGCTGAGGCACCAAAGAGCTTGGCCCCATCCTTCTGAGTCCTGCTGCCCTGCTCAGACTTGGTTACCCATGTAGCACTGGCACTCCCACCTGTTATCCCCCCTTTTATTTGGAGCCCTTCCTGGGATGAAGACAGCAGGTGGTAAACCTGCTCCTCACAAGCTGGTGGGGACTTGAGGTCCTTGAACTAAAGTTTTGCTGAGGCACATCCTGTGACATTTTCCCAGGGTCAAAATTATTCAGATTAGCAGAGAAAGAGGAGATTCTTGTTTGGTTGGTTTAGTAAGAAGTTGATGTTTTATACAGAAATGATGTAACTTTGGAGAAAAAAAAATAAGGTTACCTAAGATCCAGGTTAAAAGAAAAGTGTTCAATGGAAAATTTTCAGCCAGCCCCACTAAGATCCAAATCTGGAGATAAAGAAGGGAAGAGCTGCCGCTCTGCTTTCTGCACTAGCTGGTATCACATTGCACGGCTCCTCCGAAGGCAGCAGATTGCTTATGCATAACACTCCATAACACCACCAGCTATAGTAGGTTTAGTTTTCCTTGTTTTGTTTATGTTTTGTTTGGGTTTGTTTTGTNTTTTGGGTTTGTTTTTTTGGTTGGTTTTTGGTTTTTTTTTTTTTTTTTTTTTTAAACACACATTGTTCACTGCTAACAAACTCAGGAAGGAAATTTACAGTCCTGAATAGCAAGCGAGGTCTGCAAGGCGTCCCCGACAGGACTGTGCTGCTGAACTTTGCAGTGACTCAGATGGCACATAACACATTTGTTCTGAGCAGCCCCATCTCCTGCCTGTCCTACTCTGCTTCAGGCACAGGGTTTAAAAACAGATTCCAGGAGTTTCTTTTAAAAAAATTTTGGTTTGGGGGTTCACAGAATCACAGAATGTTAGGAGTTGGAAGGGACCTTGAAAGATCATCTAGTCCAACCCACCTGCCCAAGCAGTAATCTAATCCCAGATTAGATCACACAGGACCGTGTCCAGATTGGTCTTGAATGTCTCCAGAGAAGGAGACTGCACAACCTGTCTGGGCAGCCTGTTCCAGTGCTCTGTCACCCTCATAGTGAAAAAGTTTTTCCTTACATTCACATGGAACCTCCTCTGCTCTAGCTTGGACCCATTGCCCCTTGTCCTATCACTGGCCACCAGCAAGAAGCGCCTGGCTCCATCCTCCTGACACTCACACTTTACATATTTATAAACATTAATGGGGTCACCCCTCAGTCTCCTCCAAGCTAAAGAGACCCAGCACCCTCAGTCTGTCCTCATTAGGAAGGTGTGGCACACAAGGTTATTTACTAGCAATAAACAGCATTAGATGGACAACATGCTTGGGTAGAAACTCTTGGGAAGGAGATGTTTGGCTTCTGCGGCAAAGGATCTACTATTCCTGGTTGGATGTTGCCATACTGGTTATGCTAAATTAAATAGCCTTTTTCTCTACCACCCTTCCCACCTGTAAGGGTAAATATTGCATGCACAATTGGAGGGCTGTGTAAGAGGGAGCAGGTCTCAGAGAAGAGGGGAGGCCAGAGAGGAAAACAGAAATAAAAGATCAGCCCCAGGATGTGGGGTTTCACGCAGAGAGCTCCAGCTACATTATTGTATTTCTATCCTCCAGCAGCTCTTTGTGTTTAGCAAATTCATCCCATCACACCATTCCCACAACTGACATGTAAAGAAACCAATTAAAATACTTATTAAAGTAAATAAATAAATAAAGGTGCTGTGGAAGATGTGACTGTTCAAAGCCTCGCAGCTTGTACTTGTGCATTTTTGTCTCCTCATTAATCTGTTTATGAAAGGGTTTTGATTAGTTCCATATATTCAGCTTCTAAAGTTAATACCCCAGCGGTCTAAGGTGTTTATACCAAAGCTAACACTGAATCTTCTCTCAGCTGCAATAAACATGTAAATCTGAACTGATTCATGCATGCAAAGCAAGTTCTAAAATTGAGTTCAAAAACGTTTTTCAAATAATGTTTAAAATGCTATGCTAAGAGATGGCATGGGACACCTGTTTATTCTGATCAGGGAGACTTCACACATCTCTGTATTTCTGTATGTATGTTTGTCTCTGGTACAGTGCCTCACATCTTTTTAATTATTAATCTATGAGATAATAGAAACTATGTGGCAGCTCCAAAGTTCTGTTCAGCTCCGAACTCAAACCCATACGTAACCCAGCGCCTCTGTGATTTGATCCTCATCTTCACACACATAATCCCAATCTGATTACCATTACCAGCTCCTCTCCACTTGTTGCAGCACAGCTAAACGTTCTAAAGGAGACTCCCCCCCCAATATGTAAGCATGTGCTGAACTTCATTCCCATGGCTGGGGTAGGTTGGTTTGCATGCAGACGGTTAAGTGCATGTATAAATATTTACAGAGTTTGAGACACAGTCTGGCTAATTAGGTTTCCATAGCAATTAGCCCAATATCTTGATTAGGACCTGAGGCTGCTTCTATTATAATAAAAAATAATATAAAACTCATTATATTGAGATGATGAAACCGGAGCACTCTTACAAGAAGAGAGTAAATGTTGGCTCAGCGGCAGGCAATGGACTTAGCAGAGGCACTATAGTGAAACAAATGAGAGCAGCGTTGGGCAGTGTGTGGAAACACTCTGCAACCAAAGGTGTAGGTTTTATAGCTACTGAGGAATTAGACATCTTTGCTAAGAGCAACTGTAGCCCTGCTTTTCCTAAGTATTTGATATGGTTTTTTGGTTTAGTTTTAACCTGACCTGACATTCCTAGAAAAAGCCTTAGTTTGCTCACATGATAAAGAAGTCTCTGTAGCTTTAGATTTCTCTCAGAAATTTTTGTGTGGTTTTACCAAAGGTTGAATTCAATATTATTAGAGAACTCTCACTGAGAGTGCAGAATACAGGGGCAGTGGAGCCATAGCATTTCATGTCTCAACAGTTACTAATGTTGTACTTATTAATTGCCATGAGCAGCAATCCATGAAGAAATTACATCTGCATATCAGTTGTGCTTGTGCTGTAGGTCTGTTGCAGACATTACAGGAGAGGTCAGTGCTCCTGGCTCATCCGGACCAACAGACCACGTATGCTCCAGACAGACAGATGCATAGGAAACTCTAGAATTTCCCAGCCTTGTCTCCCCATCCTACATCTGCACCAGAGCTGATAGGAGGTGATGGCACTAGCCCTACAAAGCTCCAATGACAAATTCCTGCTTTACAAACACTGATAATGCTTTCCTACAGAAACCAGCCTTAATCCAGCATCACACCACTGCTGACTATGCTCTGCCTTGTTTAGCAGTTTGGACATCATTATTTTTCTTTCTGCATCATGAGTTTTCTTGTTTTCCAAATATAAAGTTTCAGTACAAATTAAAATAGAGAGATTTCCTTGGACTGTGTGTTTCTATATTATTTTTTTTTGATGAAGATGCTGCAGAATATCTTTAGATCCACAGCAAATCTAGATTAAAGAAAATGGCAGCTCATTAGCCTTCATGGACAGTCATTTAAGGTACTTAAGAGGGGACATAGAGCACTGCCCTTTACATTTACTTTGGCACTAATATCAGATTAAAAAGGGAAAGGTTATTAAGTAAAGGTAATTGTCTGTTTTGTAGAAGGAATCTTTCTGAGGCACAGCCTGAGGCACTTAACTTGAAGAAGGTTAATTGTCTCGTGGTGGAAGTCAAGCTATTACTGTTATTATGGACAGTTAGGAAAAATTCAGCCTGACATCCAAAGTCCAATAACAAGCCTCAAAAATGGAGCTGATTGGCTTATAGCCATGGGTCTATAATTAGAAAAAGTGGCATTAGGAAAATAAAGCCAGTGGTGAGCCCTACCTGTGAAGATGCGGTACAGCAGTGGTCCTGCTCCGACAGCCAGCCAAGAGCTGAGTTTAGGAAAAGCTCTTAAACTGTGTGAGTGGGGGTGGGTCACAGGAGAGCCTTCAGGGGACACACTGCTCTTCTCAGGCAAGTCCAGGGCTGTTAGCACTCATTTTCACAAGTGATTGGCCCAAAGAGCTGTAGAGGTTTAACTAGGACCTCACAGTTATATACAGTTGAGGAAAAAACTCTAAGTCTTGTTTTCACCATATCAAAGCAGTTGACATTTCATCCAAAATGTCCAGAAAAAGGTAAAAGGTTTTAAGTCTCCTTGCCCCACTCACACCCATACTTCAACGTCTATATTTGTCGTAGAATAGTTAGAGTTGGAAGGGACATTTAAAGGTCATCTAGTCCAACTTACCCTGCAATGAGCAGGGACAACTTCAACTAAATCAGGTTGCTCTGAGCCCTATCCAACCTGGTCTTGAATGTTCCCACTTCCCACTTGATTTAAGACAAGCAGCAGGAGCAAAGAGCTCAACCAAACATGGATTTAACTCTGGAAACATGCTGGGAGTCAAATTAAGGCTTATCCTGTTTCCCCTTTGGACACAGGTGGAGAAAGTTGAATATTTAGGTGTACAAAAATACCAAAAGGTTTGATACATGTAATTCTGGCTCAGATCTACAAACTGCTGGCAGAAAGCTCAGTAGGAAGCCCACTGCAAACATCCCTGGGAATAGAGTTTCCCTCCATTTGCAAATATTTGATTTTGGTGGGGAGGCTTGAATAACAAATCTTCATGTCCCAGACAGCAAAGTGCTGGCTCAGCAGCTTTCTGTTCCCTCTCCCTAGAGAGCCCCAAAGAGGAGGTTCAAGTCACAGCTTTCAGCCTTTCTGTGTGATTTTTAGCCCCAGGCTGGGGATTCCTCCTCAGGCACAGGAAAGCCTTTTCCTCTGTGAATTCATCTCTCCTTACTTGGCTTTCAGCTTTCTGGGCTTAGGCAGGCAGATGATGAGGGTTTTTCACCATCACAGTTGCCATGTGCTGGTACCAGGGAGGAACAGCTGCGACCTAAGCAGTGCTGGCAAGAGCTCTGGGATGTTTTACACCGTAAATCCCTCACCTGTTCAGGAAGAGGACAACTATTTCTTCTGTGTTTGCATCAATATTTAAACACCTTAGTACATCCTGCTGACAGCATAATGGTAAAAGTGATCTTGGTTGTTTTCCTACCCCAAGTTGATTTTCATCCTCCAAAGCCCTTAGCCCCCTTTGCTGATGCAGCAGGAAAGAAGAGCTGTCACCCACCACACTGCACAGGTAGGACCATCAAGGGGACACAAACATGAAGAGCTCATCCCTAAATCTGTGGCACAGCCCAGAAATAGGATACAGAGCTACACTGCAACTTGATGGTCCCAGGGCAGCCTTTGCTATCAAAGGGGGCTACAGCCCTGAGACCAGAGCGTGTGGGATCAGAAAAACCCTTGGGCTTTTCATGGTATCCACACAGCAAAGAGCAGAGACAGGCTAAAGGAAAAACTAAATCAGTCACCTGGCTCAGTCAGAAGCAGCTGTGAGGCAAGGACTGATTTAAGAGCAAGCCTCCTGCCCCTCACAGTGTGCTGGCAGGAGTCTGCCCCCCAAGACCTGCTGGCTTTTGAGCTGTCTGTAGACAACTAAGGTGGATGAATGTGTCTCAGTGACATGGCTTGATTCATGCAGAGAGTTGTTTCGAGCAATTTCTCTAGACAGAGCAGGCCAGGTCTGCCTTTTGTCCTGTGTTTCTCCAAAGCCTAATGTGAAGTTGACCTCTGAGCTACACACTTCAGCTGTGAGATGAATGACTGCAGCAAGGAGAGGTGCTGCACCTGCTAGGGATGGTGGCAAGGCATTTACAAAGGCACAGCTTGGCAATACTAACAGGGAAACAAACTGGAGAGAAGCTCGGGAAAGGCTTTCTCCTGGAGCAGAATGAGCTCTTTGGAGGTCATTCCTGGTTTACTTGTTCCTTACTTAAGACTTTTGTTTGTTGAGATGGGCCTTTGCTAGTGAGAAATCTCTCACATCATGTTCATTGTAGTGCCTCTGAGAATACCATAATTACACATTCATGTTTTGCAGCTCCTAAGACATGGGTAAATCATAACAGGTTCAGGATACCTACTGACTGCAGCATTTATTGAGTAGAAGAGCAGAGCCACACAATATTAGACAGCTTTAAAGTTGAATCAGAGTCTTGTTTACCTTAGAAAAGAAGCTTGAGAATACATCTAGTGATGACTGGAGCTGAGACTTGTCTCACATATTTTCCTCTGTAATTTTTAAGGACAATTAAACTACCTGAAAAGAAGAGCATGAAGTCTAGGCAAGGTCCTCCTGCACATGGGGTCCAATAGTAAACATTTTGCACTGTACACTGTGCTGATTCTTACCAGCTGAGGGTCTGCCTCAGCAGTTCTACCTGGAAAAGTCAGCACAATTAATCCTTCCTGCTTCAGCCCCCAAAAGTGCATTTTGTTTGTAGGACACCGACACAGCAAAGTATATATTTTAGTGCTGGAGAAACAGAGGCATGAGGAGATGCAGTGATCTGCCTGGGTCTCTGGCAGCATGAGCAAGCTGCACTAAGGAATGAGGGCCAGTGCATGGGTGAGGGGATCACTGCAGTCTCTTGCCTATGTAATCTAGGATGATAAAAGCCCAAGTCCCTGGACTTCCAGCCTAACACCACATCCAATAGACCATGATACCCTTCTCATTGCTCCCTCCAGTTCCACACTAGAAGACAGAAAGTTCCATCTTAATATAAGGAGGAACTTTTTCACTGTGACGTTGACAGATCACTGGATCAGGTTGCCCAGAGAAGTTGTGGAGTGTCCTTCTTTGGAGATATTCAGGACCAATCTGGACACATTCCTGTGTGATCTAATCTAGGTGATCCTTTCAAGATCCCTTCCAACTGCTAACATTCTGTGATTCTGTAATTCTGTGATTCTCAGATGATCAATCTTCTCCCTGTCCCTGCAACTACTCCTCCAAGTCTGCTCCCCTGGTGTCTACAGCTGCACAGCCAAGACCCTCCATCTCAAGGGCAGGATGAAGTCATAAGTGGTAGGTAGCAGTTTTCTTCTAGCATATTTCTGCTGCCAAGGAGAGAGAAATGATGTACCCACAAGTCATGGAAGTTGGCAAAGTTGCCATGAGGCCATTCGCTGCTGGCCAGCCTTGAAAATGCACAGCAGAACAAGAACTGGCCAGGTCTCACAAGGCAAACCTGCTGTCAATTGCAGGAGAGTTTCAAAAATGTTCACTCTCCCCATTTCACTGGCATCCTCTGCAGCCCCTTCATCAAGCCAGAGCTCCACTTAATTATTAATTGATGAAATATCCCCCTTACCAAATAGCAACCAGAACATTTAGATCCTCCTGAGAAAAGCTACATCTGTATATCTGTCATGTCTGGCAGCAGGAGATACGAGGCATTTACACAAGGAGGGTGGAGGGTTGTCGCCGCTGAATCAGACTATCGACCTGTTCTTGCCAGCCACTTCAGGGCTTGGTGCAGGGAACTTTTTATCCCTTCAGCATCTGCTCACCACTGAGCCATGCTAGTTACAAGGTGCAGCTATACAGTGGTTGTACAGAGGGGTCAGGAAGTGGTGCTTTCCTGGAGAGCCAGGACAGAGAATGACTTGAGAAGGACATAGGAGGTCCAAGCAGAAGTGGATCCCATGTCATAGCTCCACTATGCTGCTGTCTCTTGCCCCAGCAGAGAGGATAGGATCAGAATACTAAAGTTCATGAGATTTTAGCTCAGAGACAATCAATATATTTACCTGTCAGGAAAGCCATCCAAAGGGATCACTTTCTCCTCCCATAGACCTTTCACATGCTGTATGGTTAGGTGGCTCTGGCACTGGACCTGGTCTGTTACTGTGCTGCTTTGAAGTTGTACATGCTTACAGCTGTGTATATAATCACACCCAGCCATGTACGTCAGGAGAAAAAAAAAAGTCCAGTGAGTAGGACATCACTGGATATATAGGGCTATGAGGTTTGTACTTCTGTGTCATATGTAATGGCTTGTTCAAGCCTCAGATGTCTGCTATATCTCCCAGCTAATAATTTTCACTGCCCACAATGTGAACAAGAAGAATTCCTTACAGAATGATCTGACATCCTCTGATCAAAAGCATTAAGTGTTACTGCCATATAGTCAACTGAAGTAGAAGCAGTAGCTGTATGACTAGTTATATTTATGGCACAGTCCTTATCACTCATTTTGTGTGTGCTTTTCTCACCAATCCATATTTACTGCTTGAAAATTTTAGGCCCTTATACAGGCATATAAATCCTACCCAATTTTGATTATGTCCTAAGCTAGTAGCTAAGCTAAGATCTAGCAAAGCTAATTGCAACAGCTTGCATATGATGGAGAATGTGCACTTCACATGCTACTGAATATCTATCTGCTGTGAAAAGGAGTGATGTTTGGTGAAAAATGTAAAAGGCTGGAACCTCTATTGAGGTTTGTATGTACAGTTTATAGCTTTTTGACTACCTCATCTGTAAGTCAGAATAATTCAAAATATCCCAGTACAGGTGCTAGGAATTGCCATTCACAATTTGTATCAGGCTCTGCACCAGCCAGGGCAGATAACGACTTCCAGTGTTATTTTAAAACTCTCATGGATATATATTCCTAACCTCCTTTTTCCTTTAGCATGCATTGGGCTCAGGGTAACTAAGATTCCTGAATTCAGAGCCAATAGGATAAAGGCATAACTGTTACAGTGAAAGCTTCCAGAAACAATATTATTTTCTGGCAGTTACATAGTATTAAAAATACATTAAGGCATAGGGGAAGAGGCTATTGATACTCACTGGAGATGATCTCATGGGTATAACGGAGGTCATGCCAAGTCATGACAAGAAATTGCACAACAATACCCAGTCTAATTTCTCCAGTACAGACTGTGCTGAACTTTCACTGTTCCTCACCTGTCCTGAAATGTCTCGTTTTGCCATGTCACTTGCCACCAAGGAGCCCAAGATCATACAACAGGGAGACTTCCTTTACCCAAAGTCTCAGTGGCTTTCACAGCTTGGTGGGAGGTGGTAAAAGAACAGATCAGTAGGAAAACAGCTGAACTCTGAGGTCTTTTTCTCCAACCCTTCCAAAAGGTTGGAGAAAGTCCCTCCACATTTCTCTCCAGCAGTGCCTCTGTTTACTCTGGAATGACATTAGACTCTAACAGAGACCCATATTCCCTCTTTCAGGCCACTCAGTCCTTCTCACCTCAGTGTCTTCTCACCCAGATGTTTTTGCCTGTGAGCATCTCCTGATTTAGATACACAATAAGTACTTTCACCATAGTTTACACTGTTCCTGAGTGGAGACAGCTTGATATCAACCCTCTTGCAGATGATCCAGCTTTTTTCCATGGCTTTGTAGCTCCCCAGCTCCTCCAAACAGTGTCTCCCTATGCCTACATTCAAGGCTTCTTCTCTATGACCCAAACCCTGTCTACTACACTTAGTACATCTTAAAATCCCACCATACTCCTAAACTCTGCCTATGTACTACTCTCAGTCTGAGCTCCTGAGCAGAAGCTGCCAGCTATAACAGTTTTGCAATGCAGAGGGAACCCAGGGACAGGCCAGTGTTGCTGAAAACCATTCAGGTCAGGTCAACTATGTGTGTCTGTGTTTAGGATAAATGGCTCACAAGACACATCAGACTTGCAGAGTATATTTTGAAAACCATCATGAGCTCTGTTTCAAAACAGAGTGAAAAGGGAGAGTATTTTTCATTTATAACCCCAAAACGCTGTATTGGCTGCTCTCTTATTAAGGGATTTAAGATGCTTTTTTTTGTGGCTCTGAGGTTCTGACTTCTAGTAAGTAGCAACTGGGATGTTCCTGAATACATTTCAGTGCTGGATACATTTGTTTCCTTCCTTTCTTGGATGCCTTTGCTTCTTCCCTGATAACAAAAAGCTTTCCATCTGAGGCATTTTACCCAATTTATCTTTTTGTTTCTCCTAAAAAATAAAAAAGGACAGAAAAAATGATCAAGAGAACATCATGACTGGGCTGCTGTCCCAGGCTGGCAGTTCCTAGCTCCGTTGTTTCAAGTAACAAATAGATTTTTAGGAAGCTATTTCTAAGGGAGATCCTCAGCCTATAGTTCTTACCACATGTTCATTTCCTCCAGTGCTTTACAGGTCCTAATAGTGTCTCTGTAAAAGTAGTCAGATTTGGGATTGGAGGCCTACTTCCACAAGCTATACTACTCCATTTCTCTGCCCCACATCACATCCAAGGGGATTTGGACTTTATGTGAGCTCATTGGTGATGCAGATGGAAAAACAACAGCAGCTCTGGTAGTACCCTACAAGCAACCCTTAGGACCAACATCGTTGCGACAGCAGCGGCAAAGACCTTGTTGCAGGCAGAAAACCTACCTAGGAATCTAAGCAAGCATTAGGGTAGCTGGAGTTGAATCCTGTTGACGGGACTGCACTGATATTGGTACCCAACCCAGGCAGTTTGGCACCAGACTTTTCATTGCTAAAAGCTCTGGTTATGCCACACTGCAGAAATAACTCCCCAGCACCGGTCTGGCCAAGGGCTGTACCACACAGACCGGATCATGGGGTGTTTGTTGAGCATCGTCTCAAGTCAGGTCCCAGCATGCAGATGGGCAAGGCAAAGCAGAAGAAATGTCCTTGTTTTAAAAGGTAACTGAGACATAGGAAAAACAGGTTATTCATGTACAATCCTATGGGAATGCTGAGGTAGAAGTGAGAATCAAGCAAGTTATCCAGAGTTTAAGTTGGGGCCTCAGTTGCAGTGTCAGCCCTACACACTCGAAAACACACACAGCCGCTCTGGCTTATGCCCTGGGGGAAACAAGGAATTTAATATTTATCTCTTAAAGACTCTTTCTTGGCATATAAAATCATGAATATCTATACAACACTTAAAAGCCTTGAACAGAAGGCTCCATCTAAGCACTGTATTAATAGTTTGTTTGTTTTTTGAGAAAGGGAACAGATGGACAAAATCTTTGAAAATTAGCAGAGAAACAAGATGTGATTTTGTGTTGTAATATTCCTTTCCCTCTTCCAGAAGTGACTAACACCCTCCACTTGGTGCTATTGTACAACAGAGATAAAAGGTAATGGGTTTGGTAGGGGTTTTTTTGGTATGTGTAGAAATCTCTTTATCAAGCAAAGCCACAGACTGCTGGCCCCACTCTCCACTGCTTTAATGAAAACCTGACATAGAGATGCCAATTGATAAAGCCATTTCTGGCATTCTTTTGTTCCCTTATCTCCCCTGTTCTTGGGGAAGTGATGAGGCTTTGTCAGGCACAGAGTGCCTGGATGCTGGATTGCAGGGGGTACCTCACAGCAGCTCTCAATAGAAAGCTCCATAAAGACAGATTTCCACTGACAGATCATTCTGCACCACTCAAGATAGACTCAAGCTGACATGCTGTTTCCTATGCTTCCCAAGGCCTTACTTCAGGGCAGCTTCCTAGAAAGCAAAGCCAGTGTGTCCTGGATTCATCACGGATTTGCTTTTAGAACTGCAGAGAACTTGTAGCACTAAACTCAAGTCATGTCTTGAACTACAAATCATCTTATGGAATGACAGGGCAAGCAATGGTCACTTGAAACCATGCAACAAGAACAGAAACAGGGCCAAATTTTCCTCCTTCCATGTCCTTGTAGTGAAGCAGTCTCCACTTTGTGCTCTCACCAAGTATTCCCCTTAAGAAAAAGATACGCTCTTTCAGATCAACAGAATAGGCTCCAACAGCATTACTACCCACATAGCTCCTAACAGTTTCCAAAGTCATTCTCAAAGTCAGAAACCTGCTTGAACCCCATTCAGCCCTTTAACAGGCAGGTGAGATGCATGCAAGGTACAAGATGTGCATTCATTTCCACGGGAGTTTTAAGTGTTACAGCATGGCTTGGTTTCCAATCAGAAAGAAATTACATTGAGATATCCTCCTGAAAATAAAATTCCAGCCAAGTGTATTTTTAATTACCTAACATAATTCACACATATATATGTGTAATGTATTCACACATGTATGTATATAGGTAAGGCCACTGCAATCAAAGTTGAAAGGTTTCATTCAAAATGATAGCTGGATGTTGTGAGAACCTTTTCCTGTATAACAGCAAAACTGAGAGCTCAAGGAATAACAATATGTCTTTTATAGCTTTTCAGTTCTTTGCAACAAAAGGCTCAGCTGGAAGTGCAAAAAGCCAGCATAACTCCCCAAAATGGAAGGCAGCAGGAGACAGATACAAATGCTCCTTCTGTAGCAAAAAGTGCCACAGAGCTGAAAGCCAGGAATATCTGGGATCCTCCACTTGTCCACCAGTTTGGCACTGTCATGTCCTGCCAGGGGCTGGAGCACAGTGATGACTGGATGACAATCATCGCTCCCATCTTCCTACAAGACATGAGATTTCTAGGAATCAGCAAGTTCTTGCTGCTGACCTGAGAAATTTGATCACATGTGGCTTGAGACAGTGCAGCTAGGTCTGCGTGTCTTTGTTATTAAATGTACAGAACTTGATTTCCAGCTGGTATAAATCACCTGCCCTCACTGAAGCACACTAATTACCTTTGAACAAGGTTTAAGTGACACATTTACCTGGCAGTGCCCAGCTACTCCAAAGATTAAGAGGAGGAGGGTGAGATTCAGGCATCATTCAGGAATGCCAGAACCACAGAGGTGCCAGAATTGGTGACAATCAGAATACCTTCATGCATGTCAACATGATGATGGCTGGTACTGGGAAGAGATGTGCTCTGTTGTGTGTCCCATCCCATCCAACCCTTTCTGCCATCCTCACAGCAGCACAATGGCAGACAGATTGCATAAGGAACATCCTTGGACCCTGCACCCCTGAGGACATGCTATCAAGAGCTTGGCATTCCCATTGTTGATCCATTGGGAGAGGCGAAGCAAGAGCAGAACACCACTGATGGGCACTTGGAGAGGAACTGAAGAAGCAGAGGAACACCACAGCAATGCACAGCAGGTCTCTTTGAGACCTTCGTATGCTTATAAGATGAACTGTGGTCCTAATTTTATTCCTGTCTCTCTGCAGTGAAAGTCATGGCAGTCCGGAATAAAACTTTCATTTAAGACATTTAAGATTCGCTCTGATCTGGCCAAGAAGCTATCCTGGGAAAGCAGGGCCAGGTCTTCAGCACCAGCGGGAAGGGGAAAGCGCTGCCTGGGAGCAGCCCCCGGGAATCACAGACTTCGCAGAATGTCAGGATTTCGAAGACCTCGAAAGATCATCTAGTCCAACCCCCTGCCTCAGCAGGATCACCTAGATTAAATCACACAGGAACACGTCCAGATTGATCTTGAATGTCTCCAGAGAAGGAGACTCCACAACCTCTCTGGGCAGCCTGTTCCAGTGCCCCTTCACCTTCCACCAGGTTGTCTGGGGCAGAGAGACCTTGTCATCATCTCAGGGGTACAAGCAGGGGACAGAAGGGACACACAGACTGCCAAGTCCACTTCCTGCTGGAAACAGACACATTCAATTGATCTTAAAGTTACTCCAGGTTGTTGGGGTCTGGTTTGACTTGATAGTCCCAGTAGTTCTGCTGGGAACCGAGAGCAGTGCTGCTGAGGTCAGGACGGAGCAGGAATGCTGACTTGATCACATGCTGTGTTTTAACCAACAGAAACAGCGTTTACACAGAATACAGCTCAAACTGCATGTGTGAAGGGAGACAAGGGACAAGTCAACAGCAGACCTTCTGCCACGGCAAGGGAGAAAGAACACATCTGAGTGGGTTGCATGCATGGCAAAGACAAGTGTTCCCTGCACAGCTAGTTACAGATTCACTTCTGTCCACACTGGGCTCAAGGACTTATCACAACAAATAGATCTACAAGAGAGATGTGATGCCTACTCCAGAATGCTTGTGCTCTGTGTACAGGTCTCCAGAGATACTCTTCTGTGAGGCCAGTTTTGCTGTGCAGACTGGAGGAAGTCACTCATCCTCTGTGTCAGCAATTGCGGTACTCTGGGATCCTTGGATGGAGATCATCACTCAATACCAAATTCTTTGCAGTCCCATTTCACCATCTGATTTCTACAGCAGCCAGTGCTCTATATAGAAATGCCATTTGCTTCATCTCACAAATCCAATGATGAGCTGTTACAGGCCCAGATGTCAAGCTTTACAGCAAGAAAAAAAATTAAGGTATTTGTAGTAGCTTTGTATTTATAATAAATACAAATATGCATTGCTTTGTGTTAGCAGAGCAAAGAGAGCACTGGACTAGTGGATGGATCTTATCTAAATAGATTAAAAAGACTATCCATGCCAGCAGAAATGGTTTTGTTCCTCCCAGCAGCAGGAAGGAGGGATGGGGACTTCTCGGGTGCTGGCATGCCTGGAGGAAAGGATGGATACAGCCACTACAGTGTCAGAGATAGTGCTGTGAGCCCTATCATGGGTTAAGGCACTAAAAGCATTTTAAATAAAGGAAATGCAAATACTTTGCCCTAGCAGGTGTGGTAACCTTGCCTGTATGCTTTCCCTCAGCCACCATAAGCACCAAAGAAGAAACTTTAAAGCTATTTACCCTCTGTATTCCAGGGGCAACAGGAGACACAGAGAAGGGATGATAAAATAACCAAAGATGGACATGCTGGGAGAAGATCTTACTTCACTTGTTCTAGCAACTGCTGAGGGACAAGAAAAGCAGCAATTAATTATGATTTAAAAAACAAACAAACAAAAAACCCCAAAAACCCCAACACCTTTTTTGCTTTGAGGCTTCACTATTAGTAAGGGAGCCATGGTTTTATTTTTAGAGTGTGGCTTTTGTTTTGACATTGCCCAGTCCCGAACACATGAGATCACCTCTATAATGGGGGATGTAGCAGGGCATGTGCAGTGGGTCTCTGGAACAGGTCCAGCCCATCCTTCCCAGGTGTCATGCCAAACCTCTGAGCAGACATTCGTTTTCATTTGCCATGCACAGCCCAAGCATATGCAAAGGGGTGGGAAACAACCTCCTGCTACTTCTACAACCGAGCGCGACGATATAAAAACCTCATTCTCTCTCCTTTTATGTTGCCCATAAAGCTCCAAATGTTGCTCTTAAATGGAGTCCCCTTCATGCATATAATTGAGTGATTTCTCAGCCACCTGCATTATGATAGTACTGGGCCAAATGTTGCTGGTTTCCTATGTCAAAGCACTTTTTGGTGAGTTTTCAGCTGCTGTTATGCATGAATTTCCCAGAGCCAGAGCAAGCATAGACAGCAGTGTAGGACAATTAATATTTCCAGTTAACCTCATTAACTTCCGTTGTGCATCAAGTAGGCAACAACACAAGATTCAGCTTGATATCACTTGCTACTTTCCTAACAACCTCGAAAAACCCGCGCACTCTCCTTTTCTGAGGGTCTACATACAGGAATAAAAAAACCCAAAAGATCAAGAGTTAATTCATTAACACCACGCTTGAGTGAATTCAATAGTTCCCTGACAGCGATGCGTAGGAAGGCTGGCTTCCTCTTGCTCCTGCCAGGCTGGATTTGCTGATGTCTAATAACACAGCTGGGCTCATTTTGCAACCTTAGCTGTATTAGGATTCCCTCTTCCTTCAGAAGACAGACTGCAAATCCAGGTAGAAGGCAAGAGTGTCCTTTGCTTATTTTTTTTTACATTCTTTTACACATCATTTCAGTGCTTGCTTCTTAAAACATCATACGGGTGACACTATTCAGCTTTCAAACAAAAGGGTTGGAAGGAAGAAGAAACCATAATTTTTTTCTGTTCTGCAGATAGTGAAACTCAGGCACCAAATGGCTGTGAGACATCCCACACTCACATAACTCACCAGGGTCAACTTGAGGTTTTCTCAGGCTGGTGCTCTAATGAGCCAATAGCATCAATGTCTGATTAAAAAATGGTATAAAATTATGAGATTCTGAGATCTTTGATGAGACTACCTTACTTGTTGTTGAAGATCCTGCTTTGATAAATAGTAAGATGCAAGTATGGAAAGAAAGCCGAATCTCCTCCTAGCTCATAAAAAATAAAAGTTGTATAAAAAGCACTTTTTGGGGCATTTGTCAAGGACTTGGATTTAACTTCAAAGCTTGTGGTTAGTTACTAAAGCATTTCTAAGGAACCAAATGTAAGGAAGAATTCAAGCAATAAATACTCTTCCATACATAGCTGTGCTATCTGTCTCTGACAACCCAAATCAGACCAAGTGCACCCACAAAAAACTGTCTTGAAATCTGAAAGCAACACCTCATGCTTCACTGCCATCCCAGGCTGGCCCACCACTCCTACTCTGTCCCGGGAAAGATTTTGGCTTGCGTGGACATTGGAGGGGGATCTGTCTTCATCTCTTCCCAAACCACCAAGGCATTCAGCCAACACCTCAAACAACTCTCAATGCCAGGGGAGGTCTTCAGCAGGCATTAAAGCCAATATTGTGGATGATACTACTGGTCAGAGGGTAGCTGATTACTCTCCTGGAGCTGTGGTTTTATCCCATCCAGTGTAACTGGAAAAATCACCAGACAAGACTATATTTCGTGATAGCTTTTGGACAGAAATACAGGTTGAAGCTTCATTTTTCCCTGTAGAGTGTTTTTTACCTCTAAACGCTAAAGCCTTTTCTTTTGCAAAGCTACAATGCCCTGCAGGAACTGTAGCTTCAGCTGCTCTGTTCCCCTGGTCTCCAGCTGGACTGTATTTCCCAACATAAAATGCAATCCACCCAGGGTTGCATTTCAGCAACCTTTCTCCCTGGGGAAGAGGCCATAGGGTCTTAGGAAAGACTGGGGTTCACCCATGAGCCTGTCCCATAGGAGACTGCAAGGCCCAACCTCGGATCCCCCACAAGCCTCTACTGCTTCTCCACAGGGAAAATATTTTTAATCTGAAATGTTCTGGTTTAATTTCTACCAACATCAAAGTTCGGATCAGATAAATTTTCCTCTTTTTTTTTTTATCTGCTCTGTCTAGCTGCATTTTTATATTTCATCAGACTTAGCAAAGCCACCCTCAGTACATTATAACCACGCATTAGATAATGATCTAGCTGTGCTCATATTTTGATGTCTTCCTGGCTAGTTTAAATTGGTGTTTTGATTCCTGGCAAATTCACAAATTAGGTGGCAAGGGGTAAATATGCAGTACTTAACATGCAAAGCAAAATCAAGGACATGTTGATCTTTGTTTCGCTTTGCGTCGTTCAGTGTAAACAAAGTCCTGAAACTTCCATAAAGGAAAGCTAAAAATTGAAGAGTATGACTGGGTTTTGTCCAGTGGGGACTTTGTGTCTCCCTGTGCTAGGGTTAAACCCATTCCTGTTGTACTGTAGGCAATTTCTTCCAAGTTCAGTGGGGATTATGGCAAGAGCTATCACCCCATTTGAACTGACCTACTCACCTTCTTTCTGGAGAAATAGACTATAGGTTAAGAGAACTGAAAAAGATCCAGTAATTCTGTGTTATCTTCTGCTGAATTATATCCCATAATCTGTCTTCCAGGGCAGAGCCTATTATTTGAAGATACGGAACACTGACCAGCTGCTACAAGTTTTTGTGATCCAGCCTGTGTACTGCCCTGGTTGTCATGAATTAATTGGCTAATACAGATAGTTTATTTCTTCTTCTCCTGAAAATTGGTACCCAGGATCTGCATGGTCAGTAGCTGCTGCTCCTTCAGATGGTTCAAACTGACTGTGAAAGGTTGATTAAGCACTCAGATGCACACAGCACCCATAGTTGACAATCTAATGAAGGAAAATCACCAAAACCTCTGACATCTTTTGACCTCAACTTGGAATAGTGACTTCTGTAGCCTAAATACACCCCTTCAAAGAACACTGAAGCTTTGCATTGATTTTAGAGAGAAATAAGGTAACAGCCTTTCCACAAATAAAACCAATTTACTCCAGCTTCATTTTCAAGAGACTAACAAAGCAGAGAAGGCACTGTGCTGCAACACTTTGGCTAGACCTCTAATCCCCCATCTGGGAAGTAGAGCAATATCAGTCCCGGCTTTGGCAGGAGATGTCAAGAAAGGCAGCCACTGGCTTAACCCCAGCAGAGCTGGGTCAGGAAGGGGCAGTGAGGAGCCTGTGCATGGTAAGGGTAGGGAGCAGGAGACAGAGGTAGTAAGGTCCTCAGAGGGTAGAAGGGTATTTGGAGAGAAGATCCTGTTAGGTGACTAACAGAAAAGCAGCAAAAAATGGTGTCATTCTTGTTCTGCGATGGCCTGATGAGTAGGAAACCAGAAACGATTCCTCTGCTAGAAAATACAGTGGGGACAGGAGACAAAAAGTATCTTTTGGGGTGAGAGCAAAGAAGGTAGGGGAAAATACTATTCACGTCATAGCAACCAAGGCTTGAGCACCAAGCACAACTGAGGATGAAGAACTAACTCTTGATGTCATTTCTCCCCACAGTGAGGGTCAGGAGAGCAGAAAGACAGACTGGTAGTGTTATTTGCACTGTTCAGTCCCACTGTTCCCATCCCAGGTCATAGGTGTCAGGGTCAGGCTCACTCCCATGGCATGAGCAAGGCTGCCAAAAGCCTCATTGGCAGCCAAGTCCTTGAGCTGCACTGGGCAGGGTCCTGCTGAGCTGTCTCGCCTTCTGCACGTCAGGCCAGAAACCTCCCTGGTACCTACAGTGGACAAGAGTAAGGCCGTGAAGATGAGAGGTGTAGCACACACTAACTGCTTGTTTCCTCCCCACCTGTAAATTGGTGTGGTTTGACTAACAGATTTCTGCCCTAGCCACGTCACCACAGGCATCTCAGATGAAACCCAGGCTCTCATACTGTCTCCCAGAACTTCCTTGGAGCTCAGTTACCCCCTCACTCAGCAAGTCCCTGATCACCTGGTAGAGGTACCATGAAATTACAGTTACCATTGTCGTGGTAATTACATGAAATTACAGTTACCAGTACCATAAAATTATCATTCCACTCTTCTTTCCTGGCCATCCAGTCTGGGCTGCTGCAGGTTAATAGCTTCAATGCATCCTCTCTTGCCAGCAACTCCTGGCTGCATAGCTTTCTTGCAGCTTTTTTTTTACCCCACCACTAGAGCAGCAGTAAGGAGACCTATCTCCTGCCTAGCAAGCCCCCAGCAGTGACTATATCCGTCACTCCTTCCACCCTACTGCAAACCATCATCCACATCCCTCTCAACCAACTGTTCCCTCACAAGCCCAGAACAACTCACTGGCCCACATGGGATTTGGGGCATTCTTATGCCCCAAGAACCCAAGTCACAGAATCTTATCTTCTAGCAGCTCCTTATCAGTCTCAGCCCACCTCTCTGTGAACAGCAGCCCCCAGGCAGCCTCCCCAGCTCTGTGTTGGCAGTATTATCAGAAAAGCACCCCAGCATCAAGATCCAAGTATCAAGACACAGGGAAAAGGTAGCCTGATTCCCAGACATTTGCACCCATCTCCCAGCAGCTGGAGGAGGTGGGAGACACATGGGTATCATTCTTTTTGTTTCATTTTTCTGTACCATGGCGAAGGGCATAGCTGGTTTCTACATTTGCCCTTGTTTGTGGTGTGGGTAACACCAACCCTTAGCAGAGGGTTGAGAAAAGCACAGCTACTGTCTTCTACCCCAAGCATCTTATCCTGCTTGTTCCCCAATGGAACACACTAAGTCCTGTGTCGTGCCCTGGTATGGTGGCTGCCTATAGATACCACTATCATCCAGATAATCAGATATTATTGCTGAGATGATCTTTGAACATCACTATCCAGAGGAAAATTTGTGGTAGTTATTAGGCCATGGCAGTTTCTGAGAGAACAAACTAAGACTAGGGTACCTCATCCCCACAGTCCATACAAAAAGAGAGAAGTCCCTTGGCACCTGTCAGTGAGACTTATTGCCAGCAGAGAGGAGCTGTATTTTTTTTTCTTTTTTTTTTTTTACCAGCTCAGTAGATCATGTCAGCAGACAACAATGTGCTCACTCCACAAGACACAGAATTTGACAGGCAAAACAACCTGCCAGTTACTTATCATTAGTGCAAATGACTGATTTTTCGGTTCACTGGCAGTTCAAAATAATCTGAAGGTTTTATTTTGAGTCAAACTGAAGAATTTTTTTTCAGAACTTTCAGCTCACCTTGATATTTCATGTTTCTGTTCCAATCCCTTAAAGAAAAAGCTTTTTATACTTTCTACAAAAAAAAAAGCTAAAAAAGTAATGCTTCCTTTGATCCAAAACTATTTTATTAGTTTAACTTCTAGATTAAAAAAAAAAAAGAGGGGGGTGAGGATTCAATAACAGATATTTCTCCAGTAAAGAAATTCTGGTCAGTTGAAACACCAGATTTTTCTTGGACAAAACCTTTTTCTGAAAATTTTGGAACACTGTTAGGCTGCTTTTTTCCCCCCCACCTCCTGTCATGCTGCAAAGTCCATATTTTGGTGGGCTCAGAGATCACAAGTCAAAAGCAAAAGGGCAGCTCATTTCTCACCACTCTTCCCTCTCACTCACAACAGCATCCCCAAGACTTTTTGCACATCAACAGAACCCCATTCTGCCTCATACTGACTATTTCAGCCACCAAGAACCAGCCTTATGCCATCCACTGGCTTGGAAATAAAAACACATTGAAGAGTCAACCAAGGAAAAAACCCCAGTAGGTGTGCAGGCCAACCCTGCAGGTGCTTCTGCAATTGAGCCTTGGCTCAGGGCAGTGAGTGTTAGTGACTTTTAATTTCCTCTGTCCCCAGGCATCCTGGATAATATCACTCAGATAGCACTGATTCAACTCCTGACCTGGCAGACAGTGCTGGGTGTCCCACCACGCTCCATTGAGTACAGTGAGCTTCACATAAACCCGCTAAGCCACCGGGCTAGTTTGGTGAGTCATTTAATAACACTGAACGTGCTTTTTCCCTACTACTTTGCAAGGAGGGAAGGAATCTACTGCCAGGGAATTAAAGACCCCCAAACAAATTTTAAACACAAATTGAATTTTTTAATTGGACTGGAGTGCTGAAGCATATTCAGATCTTGACCTCAAATCAGATCAGAAAGGAGAAGTAGGAAGTCAGTTGACTCTGGAGGTTTGTGGGGGGTCACAGGTGCCTTCAATAACTGATTCTGCAAGTTAATAGCTTGGTTAGGGATGGGAATAGACTAAAGATGATGCCAAGGAGTTGAGGGTTTAGTCCAGTTTGCTTTATAACAAGAGCTAACATCACAAGACGATCACAACTGGAACAGAAGATTAGAAAGACTCCTGGATCAGTACATTTCATCTCTCCCTATTGCAGACCTTTTCTTCTTGCAATTGTGACAATATTTTAAGATTGTCAAGCCACATCCTTAGGCAGGATTTTCTTGCATTCATTGCTCCTACTGGGAAGTAATTTCAAAATCTGAGGGTTAGAAGCTTTCTCCTAATTAGCAACCCAAGACTCTGTGGTTAGCAAAACACATTTTCCTTGAGCTATAGTAGCAATTCTCCTCATCTCTTTAGGAGCAACCCACCAAGAGGGTCCAGACCTGAACAGCACCAAGGAGCAAGTTATATTTGTCCCAGCACTGAGGACAGCTGCCAACCAACCACTGGATCACAGCCATACTGTTTTAGTTGATGCCTATTGAGGAGCTGTTGGTTACCCTGAAAACCCCCCCAAACTGAACCATTATTTGATCTCCAGCTACCCAGAGCAATGTTTTCTGCTGTAGTTTGCCTCAGTGAGCTGGAAAACCTACATGTAGTAGATTGGTGAGTGGACATGAGTTGTTACATTGTCCCACTACTGTTCAGAGAAAGGACAGAATTTACTGCCAAGGCAGAGTGAACTTCACAGGTCTTGTAGGACCATGGCTAAAGCAACCATGAGCTGCATTATTCCATCCATGCTGCCTTGCTGCAACCCTGTACTGCTTCCTATTTCATCCTTTACCTCAGCAGTACAGAGGTGCAAGTTTCCAAAGGTGTCAAATGGAGCTGATGCTAGTCAAGAGTTTGCACGTAGCTTCCTGGAACTGTTTTGAGAATTGCAGACTCCAGGCAGAATTTCAAATCTCCATCTCAGGTTCAGCACTTCACTGAAGTATCAACAACAAAATCTTTGTGAGTGTCTGAGGGCCACTGGATTGCAACGTGCTTAAACATTTGGCTGCTACTGAGAATCTTACTGTGATGTTTATTCAAGTCATGACCTGAGCACCCACAGTTCCAATCTGCAGACATGAGGAACCAGGAGCAGTCGGCATTTTTTAGCATCTTCGATCTGTTAACTGACATTTTCTGAGGATGAAAAGCTTTAGGGTTAACTGCCCAGGAGGGAAAGCCCCCTGCCCTAAAGCCAGCTCCTGCATGGGCCTTGGCAGTGGGCCCAGACAATGTCAACAAGCTTTGAGCCTGACTTATAGCACTGAGACAGCGAAGAAAGCAGAAACTCCCATGACAGTATTCACATTCAGGTCTTGTTGATGAAACTACTAGTCATTAATGCCAAAAACAGCAGAGGTTTTTTTTTTGGTTGTTTTTTTTGGGGGGATTGGGGTGGGTTTTTTTGTTTTTTGGGTTTTTGGTTTTTTTTTTGTTTTGTTTGGTGAGGGTTTGGGGTTTGTTTATTTCTTGTTGTTGTTTTTGGTTTGTTTTGGGTTTGGGTTTTTGTTGGGGTTTTTTCTTTTTTTTTTTTTTTGCAATGTGGGCTTCAAATTTCACATCAACAGACAGAGCAGCATCTTTCACATAGCACCTTAAAACACCTCTGTGCCACAAGCCTACCGCTCACACCCATCTGGCACCAGGCTGGCCCATGGCAAGGCACAGCTTCCTCCTCATTTCATCCTCCTCCAACACTCCCATTTGAGTTTTGCTCACTTGTTGCATCCTGTCTAATTCCTGTTCAGGCGTTCATCAGGGAGGGGAAGGTTGTTTTTGCTACTTGTCTGTGCTGCACCCAAAGTAATGAGCCCAGAACCCTTATGCGATCTCTTACCTGATACTCTGATTTAAAATGGGACTACAGGAAGATTCTTCCTCTCTTAATCCACCCCCTGCCCTCACCACTTCAACTTGACAATCAAGTGGAAACCACACAATTTTAGCAAAACAAAGATAATTGGGAAATGTACTTCAGGGTCTGTCCAAAACATTTTACAAGAAAAATCCTGGGGTTGGAGTTATTTAACTTAGTCCTCCCACTGCTACACTTTCAAACAGGAGTTCTACATACATAAAATATCCTTTTGAAACAGAAGTTAAGATGCTGTCTGTAAGCTATTGGAAAATGTTTGATGTCAACTTTCCTATTCTTCCCTTGACCAAAACTCAAGCCATATTTGACACCAAATAGTAAATAGACTTGGCCTTACAGAAGCAGTTTTGGGGCAAAATTATGTCTCATTCACAAACCCTAACCAACTCCTCATGCAAAGCAATGCAACCGTGACTTCAGGACATTTGTGACCTTGGCCTTATTCGAAGCAAATGAGAGGCTGATGTTTACAGATTCGAAGTTCTAATCCCCAAACATCCAAAACCTCACCTTGCTTGCTCAATAGTAAAAAAAAAAATAATAAAAAAATAAGGGTTTTTCTCCCTCCTTCCCTTCTCAAACAAATCCTTCCTGCCTTTGGACAAGCTGACATTGTGTGTGTCCTTGAGCATGTTCAAAAGCAAGGCAGAGTGTTCCTGTCTCATTACATGACTTGACTTATCAGCTCAGCAAAGGTTTGGGTTTCAGGTGTGGCTCCATGCCAGGTGCCACAGACCATTCACACAGCACCGAGGAAGGGATGCGGAGTATACATAAGCTTACAGACTTTTCTTTATCACAAGAACCAAGAAACAATACTCTCACCTGCCAATCCTTACAGACAAGCAAACAGCCTCTAGTCCCAGAGGGTGAATCAGGAGGAATTATATTATATTTAACAGGTTGATTGAGAGTTATTATGTGATTTGCCAACTGAAAAGCAGGAACAGATTCTCAGCTGTTGATTTTATAATTCTATGGCCAAAATCCATAGAGAAGGGCTGAGATAAAACTGGGGAAAGATGTTTGCTTCTTCTAATGTATTATCAAGAGCATTAATGCAAAGAATTTACCTCCTAAAGTTAGACTGGAAATTATTTACAAGTGAATTACCAACAAGGAAATAGTTCCTAGACAGGACGATGAGCCGGTGTGCTAGATAATGCCACCACACAGGTTGGACATCCTAGGTTACATATAAAACATGACCACCTAGAATTCATTGAAATGTCCTGTTACTGCACACTAGTAACAAAATGGGTAACTCAGCTTCCATCTATTAATTTGGAAACTGCATATTCTATTTACATATAAGTGTAAAATACTCAATATGTGAACTGTTTTCATTTATGTCTCATAATGAAAATGGGCTCCATATGCTGTCTGGATGTTCACCACCACCCTTCTATCATTCTTTCTTGTGCCACTTTTCATTCACCTCAGAACTCATGAGGTTACTGCTAGGGTCATTCAGAACATGCACCTCCAGCAGGATTTGTAGTGAACAGCCCACATCACCAGTGAATCATCAGAAACTATGTCCAAATGGGTGCCCCTTTGGCTGGCTGAAGTAGCCAAACCTACCTCTGTCTGTAGTGGATTGAAAAGCAGAGCCATGTCTTTTTCTTAAGAGGCCAACACTTGCAGAAAGGAGTGATGGTTAGAGATAGTAGGAAGAAGAGGAAGTTCCTCCACAGATGTGATGGTACATATAAGGAGTTGGGAAGCTTTGAGAGGGCAATGCAGCCAGTGGTAAGTTCTCCAAGTTCCTCATATCCTTGTACTCAAATGACTTAGGTGTCTCTATACCCTGGAGAAATTGCAAACATTTTTGGGCTCTAGGTAATCCCCAAGCAGGCAGTTAATTATACCTTACAGCTCTCTTTCATTCACAGGCTGAATTCATAGCCCTGAATTCACAAGCTGAATTAATTCCCCTGCTTAAAAGCCTGGACAGAGCTCTTACAACAGGAGAACCTCAGGCACCTGGTGCTTCTGATATGAGTTCTCAGGTGACATGCCAGTTCAGGAAGACCTTCAGGATTTACCCATATTTTCAGAGAATGAGGCCCTGAGCTATCAGATGGTTGCTTAGTCCCTGTCCCTTCCCATACCCATGGGGAAGGTTTGGCACTCCTGAAACCTTTCCTCAAGTCAAGCCATTCCCCTAAAGCACTCAGTAGATGCAAGAACTCAAGGCACTTTTTATACAGCAGGTACTGATGTGGCTGTCCTGAGCACAGTACCTTGCTGTCTTGAAGGTGTTTACCCTCACAATAATCCCACAAGTTAGGGCAGTGTTGCTATTTCCATTGCACTGCTCGGGAACTGAGTCACAACACTGATGTAACTTCCCTGAGGCAGATGAAGTATGGGCCAAAACAGGGAACCAGGCATGAGTCCCTCAAATTCCTGACAAGGACTCCAAGTCCAGGCCATCCACAAGGCCAGTCACATTTGTGATAACATCTGGCAGGACTTTAGGTGTAGCATCTAAGATTTTCACTTTCTTGAGCATAAATAGAAGTCCCAGCCCTACCTCTGACAGCGAATCTGCTGCAGCAGGACAGGATACCATTGCATCACAGCCCAGTCACATTCATAAAACCCTCAGGAAGAGACTCTGGTGCCAGGCACGAGATTGCCAGGCAAATTTGGGGTAGCCAAGGAACCTCCAGCACAAGCAGCATCATGCAGCACCTGATCCAAAGCCCATCAGCAGCCATTGTCTCCAGCATGCTTTGAACACACTTGCTGAAGTGATCACTCAACACCAGAGGGATTTGAGAGACATGCTTTTGCACGTGGTAATGTCCAGCTGGCAAGAGGTAACTATTAGACTCCTCTAGTGCCCCATACACGTTCTGAACTAAGCAAACCCAGAGCTTAAAGGCACAAATCACTGCATGGTATTTTCTCTTCCATAATGAAGCTTAGCTCTTTTAAAAATCCAACTTCAACATAATACGCATTTAAAGGTGCAGAAGCCACTTAACAAGTGAATTTACTAGCAACACTCCTTGAGACTTTGAGATGACTCCACCTGTTCAGAAAGCAGTCAAGGAATGACAAAGTTCCACCTCTTTCCACCTCATATTTTGGGGTTTTGTTTTCTCAGGACAGTGGTGAACACTGGTTGAAAATCCTGTTGAAACCAATGAAGGCATTGAGCACACTTGGGCTCAGCTCCCCAGCAGCAGGCCCCAAGGTGGGCTATGATAGCTTTTACCTTTTATTTTAAAAAGATAAAAACCCTGCCTGGAGTTTGTACAGCTGGAAGATGAATGGAGTCACTGTACAAAAACCACCCACCACTGGCAGCAGCAGAGAGATAAAACTTACTAGAATTTGATTGCACCCATTATTAAAACTTATCTTTAACCATCTCTCTGTCTATTGATTTCTAGCCAACTATTAACTAGCAATGACCTTAGCAGCTTGAAAATAACTGGGGAAGTCAAGTAAACAAAGGGGAACACAGCTGCATACAAAGAACCATGGTATTTACAGAGACCCTCTTTGCTTCTGCTCATTGCAATAAATTGTGCTGAGTATTTTTCCATTTAAGCATCTGAGTCAATGATGCAAGAAGCTGAAGGAGTGGACAAGCTACTGAGTATCTACAGAAGCAGAAGGAAGGAATAGGAACTAGTTGTAATTGTTTCTAGAGCCTTGAATCAAAGTAATCTTAGACTGAGACAAAGGTTCAGGTTTTAGGAGCTTAGCTCCACTGGCTATAAGTCTTCATGTATATTAAGCAGAAGCATTGATTATACACAGGTCAATCTCACTTTTTCAAGACATACCATTACACCATACCTAATGCCAAAGAGAGCTGCCTTGTTTTTTTTTTAAAAAAGCTGAATGAAAAGGGGCAAAAAGAAATCTTTTAGAATGAGAAACCAATCATTTCATTGTATGTATATTTTTTAACATCCAAGCTGTTCCAGGTCTCATCATTCCTGTTTTTATGATCCAAGAATTGGCACCATATGTCCTTTCACTCCACCAGCATGTTCCCCACATTTCCCTTAATATAGAGCTCAGATCCCCTCTACAGACACCATGACTTACCCATTCCCCAGCCCTGTACCAAGAGCATCCTCAAAACTCTTCCCCCTTTCCCAAGATACTCAGCTCCTCCTCATGCCCTGTAGCTATCAACTGGGGTTGGATTTTTAATTTATTTTTTTTACAGCAACATTTGCTGTAGCTTATTTCAGGCTATTTGTGCTCCAACTGGACAGCTATCCCATTGGCCATCAGCACCTATAATTTCCTCCAAGAGCCTTGTATACAGAGCAAGCTATTACCTGATCATTGATTAACAAGGTTTTAGTAAAAAGATTATTTGGGGTTTCTGCTTCCCTGTTCAGACAAGCTGTCAAAATTTCTGAAGGAATACAATAAAATACCAATATTATTATTTTGTCAATAATTAGCATTCCTACACACCTTTAGTACTACCTCATTTTGGGTTTTGCTTAGAATTATGGACAGAGCAGTCAGTCAAGTCTCTCAAAATCTTGGAAAAATGTTGTCAACGTGTAAACCCGATGATTTAAATTCCCTCCTGAATCCAGTAGTCAATCTCTGTGTCTGAGGAAAATTAAACCTATCCAAAATGAGGCAAATTGTGGCCACGGTACAGACCAAAGTGAGAAATTCCATAGAGAAATGTAGAAGCCACAGGATTTTGAAATTTAAATGTGAGAATGTTTCTCCTTAAAGGAGAATGGATATGGGAGCATTGACATACTGTATCCAAGTTCACACAGGGCATAGTCAGGCGTAGTGGAGCAAGAAGAGCCATCATCCATTTAGTCATAGTTCCACACTACAGAAGAAGATTCTCTTGCAAAATTCTGGTGCTTCCAGTTTGTGGGGAAATCCTATAGAAGAGCTTAGAGTGCTTTATCATTCTCACCATAGGCAAATCAAGACTACAGAGACAGCATAAAGAAAGTCATCTGAGGCCAGAAGAGGAAGCTAGCCAAATTCTTCTTAATTTGAAAACCAGATAGAACTCTAAATACTGTGGCAATTCAGCCAGCCGCACAGAGGATTATTTTTGGACTGACACTGAGATAATCCTCCATTCATGCATCCTCTGCAAGGAACTTGTGAACCTTTTGACTCAATTTGGTCACATTTGAAATAGTGGTAGAAATTTCAGCAGCAATAAATGCCCACATGGTTTAGAAGAACCCATACAAGAGTGGAGACAGAGACCCAGATGAGTCCTCTGCATGTGGCACACAACCCTTAAGACATGTCTGCCTGGCCAAAGAATACGTGTGCCTGGGCTGGCCAAGTAGTACTTGCACAGCTCTGTCCCAGCTACAGCATTATGTTATCTTCTGTGTTGTAGTCACAGGAAAAGCAGTGTGAAAAGAGCTAGGGTTATTATGTTGGAAACAGAAGTACGATGAAAAGGCCAAATGACAAAAATCCACAGGAGACTTCAGTAACTCTGGTGTTCAGGAAACAGCAAGGCTCTTTCCCATCCCTTCATCTTCTTCCTGTGAAGGGTGAGATTACCCACCCTAAGGCAGGAAGACACATACATCTCCTCACCAGAAGAGGCATGGCTATTTTTTCCCCAGGAAAAAGGATGAAATCAGCTATTTACACTGGACAAATTACAAGCTCTGGAAATCACACAAGGCACACAAAGAGAGCAGTTGTATCACAAATAAATGGGGAGGGGGGGAGGATCTTATTGATTAGCTTTGTAAACACAGTTGCCCAATCAATAGCAATTTCTGGAAGTGCTTGGTGCTTATTTGGTGCAGCTTGTACAATGAGGATAAATAATAAGAGTACTTAAGGAGTGCGTCTCCTGACACCACTGCTTGAGCCCCTTACAACACTGAAACAGAACACAGTAAAACAATTTCACAAGCCAGGACTAATCCACTACACCTCTAAAAATAGAAAAACCGCAGCAAGCACAAATCCAACCACAGACACACTATCAAAATAAGCACCTCAATTCCAAAGGTATCTGCATGAGATCCTGATGCTCTTCTTCCAAATTAATTCCACTGGACCCAGGATAGTATGAAGCTTACCCATTTACTATGCTCAGCTGGGTCAGCTGTGGGCCCTAATAGGATCCCTGCTCTACAGAAGGATAGAAGACTCTCCCTTCCTCCCCAGATCACCAGACTATTGTAGGGGTATCCTGAGTAAAGTCACACATCTTGGAAAAGGAAAAAAAAAAGTCGGGGGGAAGAGGAGGGAGAGGGTAATGCAGCTCCCCAGAACAGTTTGCTTAACCCAACCAGCATCAGCTCTCTTGTACTCATAGCTCCCTGCCTCTTGGAAGCTGGGTTCAGGCAGGCTGTGTCCTCCCCATACCAGTCCCTCCACAAGGCCTGGCCATTCCAGAGCAGAGAAGGGTCCCAAAGTAGGCAGTAGGGCCTCAGAGAGACCCCAGCACATGCTGCTAGCACAACAGCAGTGTAGCAAGAGCCACAGAGAGCAAGCTTCTCCCCTGGAGGGCTGCAGAGAACCCCAGTTAACCCTGACAAAAGCTCCTGGATATACCACAGCCTTGTGCTAAAAGTAGCACCTGATGGGAAGGAGGGAAAAATCCACCTCAGCTCCCCAGGGACTTCTCTGCTTCCCTTCTTCACAGATAGGAAGTTTGCTCACATTGTAACATGAGATCATAGCACAGGAAAGACTGAGGAACCAGACGCTCATTTAAACTGCAGCTTTTATACTGCAGCTGCCAACGATAACGATGTTTGCATGAAATGTGTTTACAGATATCGCTCACAGCCCTCCAGTGAGGTGTCCTGTGCAAGAGCTACTGGCCAGCTCATCATAACAAAGACTTTCACCCGTCCTACTTGCTTTGGCCAGCTGCGTCACTCCAAACAAGATGGAGCAGGCAGCTTCCCGGCCTACTCCACAGTACTCAAGCTGCCCGAACGACTGATTGCTGGAGGAAGAGGATTGGCAATTACAACCTAATCCCTCACATAGTTTGTAGCCACTAGCATATTTGCATGCAGGTTGCTAGCAGCTGGATGGTGAGGGGATAGGACAGCCACTTCTCTCGATGGGAATGGCCCACATGTGTTTCACATTCTCACTTAGGCCCTGATGACTTTGTCCATCAGCACAGCCTTCCTCATGAGCTCTCAGGACACAGGTGTCTGGGGCAAATGCTGAAGCCTTGTCTTCCTTGTAAGAGAAATGTAATTTACTTCATCTCTTTGTGAGGGATTTCACAGGACTGTGCTGGTTTGTAAATCATGGCAGGATGAGAGGAGTTTATGTGGAATAGGAATGACTCATTTTTCTGCTCCTAAAATGTTGGTATTACTCACCAGAAAACTCCCCACATATTCTAAGGGATTTCAGTTCTTTTTGTCTTTAACAGCTCATCTTGTTTGCTTCCTTGTCACAGCATCTTCCTCATAAGAACTTCCTGAGTCCTTTGTCACCACCTCACAACATCATCATGGCAGCCCATGGAGGCTGGCAAAGACATTAGGTGGTTACTGATCATTTCATCGCTTAGAGAAGGTGACATTAGCCTCCATAACTTCAGCCAGCATTTACCAGCACCGTTAGACACTGAGGTTGTGGGTTGCATGGATTTTCCTTGTGACTCAAAGCAATTTTCATTTACAGTCTAGAGCTGAGCATGCATTGCCAAAGGGTGTGTAAATGAAAGCCTTCAGGCTTATTGCACAAATGAAATTTGTACCCTTCCTTGAATTCCTGCTTCTCCTAGGAGGGTGTGCTCACATGCTGCTTTTGAGTAGGATCATGATATAGGCAGTATTAAGAATTAAAGGCATAGCCGAGATATTTCAGCTATCTGTGCCCTAGTTTTCCAGCTGTAAAACATGTTTCATTTGCACTGACCTTGAGGCTAAACATACATTTCTAGGCCTAGAGTTGTCATGCACTAAAGGCTGTACCCAAATGAAGAAAATTTCTTGATGACCTGGGAAGCAGAAGAAACCACCATTTAACTGAGGACTGTTGTGGGCAATGTCTCTCCTTTACTTTCCTTCCATCCTACAAAATCTTAAAATTGCTTTTCCTGCTTTTTGTTGTAAATAATTGACATGTGAAGTGTAGACTCAGAAGTCTGGGATTATAAGAAAGGAAATTTTGTTTCTTGGTTAAAAATATTAATTTCACAACATAGGCAGCTTCCTCCAGGCTGGCAAGTGCTTGGCCACATAGCGCGCCCTGCAGACACCGGCAGTGGTAGGATTTCCCAGAGGGTACAGCTCCGCCCGTCATTTAGTGACAAGGGAACCCAAACGTTGCCCCACCAAGAGTTTGGCAATCCCATTTGAATGGAGTGCAGCAGAGATCCCTTCCCTTGGTGCTAACACAGAGGAGGGCTGTGTGAGCGTGCCAGGTCATGCTCCAATGTGCATTGTCTGGACTCACATGGGCTTTTGCCTGCTGCTCTGCTCTGACATTTGTTCTGGGGCTGCAATGTTCACAAGCTATCCCCTGCCTATAAATGGCAGATCAAATTTTGGCCTTCCCCAATTATTGCTGTTTCAAAATAACATTAAAGAGTCCCCCACCAGAGCTCGGGGTTTGAGGCTGCAGCCTCAAGCACAAACGACTTCATTCCTTAAAGAACATATAAAGGAACAGGGGAAATATTATCTGTACATCACAGTAGAGAAGGCACTTGGATCCTTACATTTTTTTCAGCACCTGACCTACACTGATTTCCACAGCAGTCAGGCACTCGCACTCCTGCAATGAGCCATGCGTCAGTGACTCACCCAGCGTCAGACAGAAAGTCTGCAGCACGTCGGAGAAGACAACTTCACTCTTCTGGCGCTTACAGAAGCACTTCTAGCACCCAGGGTGCAGTGACACTTCCCCTCACTCTCTTCAAGCAGCATTATTTCATCGTGTCTGCCAGGAAAAATTTGCTGCTGGAATTCAGTACTTTTATCTCTGCTCTTTGATGGACACCCCTGTGGCACATTTGACTCATCTTCTTTCTAATATTGTCATGATAGAATTCAACACCCCCTCCATTCTCCTCAGCCTTGCAGAAAAAGGTGAATTTGGAAACTTCTTTCTCAGAGCAACTGATGATCACAGCTCCATTGTGCCCGAGAAGAGCAGTCACAGTCTGTGCCTTCAAAAACCATAGGAATGTTGTTGCCATAGCTGTGAGTTGTGTTGACTATGGCTGTACAAGGTGCACAATAGGGAGCCAGCCTCTGTCCAACAGAGCTTGC
This sequence comes from Heliornis fulica, assembly GCA_013399135.1. Lineage (NCBI taxonomy): Eukaryota > Metazoa > Chordata > Aves > Gruiformes > Heliornithidae > Heliornis > Heliornis fulica. The sequence goes on from VXBZ01007182.1 coordinate 1,121,074, forward strand.
ATTCTTAACAGTAATCCATACACTGAATGTTTACTATAAAAATATTTACCTAAACAAAGCATCCAAGTCACATAAATGCCTGATGGTTTGAAAAGGTCAATGAAGAAACAAGTTTTTCAGGAGACTGGGTTTATCCATAGTAGGGCAATTTACAGAACTTCCTTCTTGTATTTTAGAGAGAATTGAAAGCTCATAGGAATTGAAGGCTACCCATGCAAACCCTTCCTAAGTAAAGTCTCCTTCTTTTGAAAAAGGAGAGAAGAGTTCCAGAAGTTCAGCAGCATCTTCCTATGCAGGGCTGATGGACCTGGGAAGTTCTATGTTCTTGTGGCATGGACAGAGAGCTGAGAGGTGGGGTAGAAAGGGAGTAATGCTGGATTGAATCAGCTATGTCGGGACAGATTAGTTCCCTGAGGATACATCAACAAGTATAGAGGCTGCTTTATATATGTATGTGTAAAAGTTGAAGGGAGGACACAGCATCACAGGCAGCATTAGGAGAAAAATCAAAAATCTGACTCTTTTGTCAGAAGAAAAATTTCATTGAACTGTTGATGTTAATGGGACTGAGGAAAAAAAGTGTTTCTCTTTACTCTTGAGGAATACTCTCCTATTTAAATAATAACCAACTCTAGAGTGAAGTGGGATGCTCCTGTGCAGAGCCTACACAATAGCAAGCTGCTTTTTTTTTACAAGCAAAGTTCAAATCACTAGAAAGTGCTTATGGTGCTTTCCTTTAGTACTCATGCTACACACTGCAAACCACTGAAAAAAAAAATCCAAGGACTCTTACAAATGTGGAAACAGGGTAGGTTCACTAACCTACACCTACTTTAAGAGCTCTTAAAGGCCACAGATGAACCAGCATCTGAAGTCTCTGAGACCACACTGTGGCTGGACATGAATTCCTGCTGTTACTCCATGCCATCTAAGCACTATTATCTACAGCTGCTTCAGAGGGTGGTGGGAGGGAGCCACAGGATTCAGCAACCACATGTTCTCATTGGTGGCAGGACAAGAAGACAGATTCATGATTGCATAAAAGGAAAGGAAAAAAAAAAAAACAAACCATGCTTCATTTCCTGTTGGTCAGGCCAGCTTTGTTAACCAAGATGCCTAGAGAAATTGTGGGTAGGAGCTGTGGGCTTGGCAGTGGTGTGGGGGACAGTCTGAGCAAGGGTACAGGTCTCTGGGGAACAGCCAAAACCACAAACATTTTTTGTGCTTTTCAGCTATGCCAAGGACAGGCCATGACTTGCCTTTGCCCTCCGAAGACCAGGGGTACTGGGACACGAGAGGAGATGTTCCTCATGCAAGTGGTGGCTGTGTCTCATTTGGAGACTTGAGCCAGAAGTATGAGGCCTGCTCTCTCCAAAATCTGCTCCTGTGCACAAGTATCTCTGCATGTGGGTATAAACATATGCATACATGTGTGTGTATGTGTTTATGTATGTATGTATGTATGCACTTTATGTTTCAAGTCATCCAGGGCACATGAGTTTAGATTTCTGAAAGAGATGACCCACATGTAGCAATGAGCCAGAGAGAACACTTCATCCCCTTGAGCACCCTGTTTATCTTTAAAAAAATTATCTTTTGTAAACACGATGGTGAACCAACATTTAGCCACCGCTGTGTCAAGTGCATTTCAGTAAAGTTCAGGTTAATTTTCCCCTGTCCAGTTGTAGTGTGTCCAGGCAGAACGTTGTGTTATCTAAGATGGAAGTATGATGACTGACACAACTTTTGATTCAGCTACTAGCCAGGCATGTAAGCAGCCCTGCCTCAAGTTGGAAACAAGAGTATTTCAAATTAAAGCATGCAGTAAATATTTTAGGGTTTGATGCTTTTGGGGTTTCTTAAATATATTTCTTTTTGCTGGGAAAATCTTGTGGTTAGTGGGCTTTTGCTCTGCATCTCCTGTCTCATGATCTAGGTTATTCCTACTGTAAAATACTGAATGTGAGATAATTCAAAACAAATTGTTTATTGTCAAATCCTCAATGGCTGTTATGACATTGCAGCTTCCTTTTCTAGTTGTCACCCCCTCCTGTGAAGCCTGGGCACAGGAGACTTGTCTTAAAGAGATCCCAGTCTTTCAATTCTTCACTGCATATGGGATTGCCTTGGCTTGTAACACACTGTAGTTTTGTTTTTATCTGTGCTATGCAAAACGTTTTTGAATGGACTCTTCTGGTCAGCATCAGACACAGCGTCTTTTGTTAGGTTATAAATTGTTCTGTACAATGAAGGAAGAAAAACTGGTGTTTTAGAAAGGATAAAGGCTGGGATCCAGAATCCTTGGAATTTGTCCTCAGACTGAGCAAGTTAGTCTCTGTGTTAGTGCCTTGCATGCACCAGTTGCACAAGTGTCATGCGCCCCCAGCAGCCCCTGTGCAACCAAAAGGCACAAGCATTATGCTATCAAAGTTCACCCAGTAGCACTTCCAATACATCCCATCAACAAACCCTTTGAGGCTGCTAAAACCACATACTCTGGTACTCACTGTCTGTGAAAGCAAGCAGGACCTACTAGACTGATCCCAGCAACTCCCCTTCTGTGCTCTCTGATTAATGCTGCTGCTCCCCATCCCGACCCATGCAAGGACTGTGCAGTGCAGTGGTGCTGGACACAGCAGCAGCACCCAGGGACCTCACAGGCTCTGCTGCAGGGTGGCCTTGCAGACACGTTGGGTAGCACACAACCTCGCAGGCTTCATGCCTGCAGGAGGGGCTGCGGGCAAGGCACCGGTCAGAATTTCAGACATTTCTTGCTAGGTAGAACTCACTGTGCTCTGGTGTTTGCAGAGAAATGTCTTGTACAGAAGTGTTTATACTTGTGCAGCACTGAGGATGTCATGTCTGGGCCAGGATCTTTATTATGTGAGAAGTTCTAATACAGGATAGAAAGACCAGTATCCCCAGAGCTTACTGTAAGCATAGTCTGAAGGGCAAGTTGTGCAGATGGAGGAGATAGATAGTCCAAGGAAACACAGGGGTGACAGTGGTCAATGAGATAGCCAGCTGTTTGAGTGCACCTTGGCCTTCATTTTTCTAGAGAGAGGGCTCGATGGAGGTCGGCAAGGTGCCATGCAGGATGTTTTGGGGTGCTCACCCTCAAGAATATATGACTGTATTCCCAGAACCCCATGGGAAAGCTCCTTTGTCTTAGGGAGCATCTTGGCCAGAAGAACATACAGTGCACAAACATTTCACTTATGGGAAACATGCTGAGCTACTGAACATATCTCCAATTATTATAATGGCATTATAATGATGGGTAGCACACCAATTGCAGCCTCAAATCAACGCTGGAAATCTCACTTGGAGACTGCAAAACACATAAAGATCTCCCTTTGCTAAGTCAATGCCATTTGAGTACCACTGAGACATCATCCAACTTGGGCAAAGCAAACCACATCCATTTCCTCCATCTCAGCAGGACAGCACAATCTAGCAAGTGCTCTGAGAAGTCTGGTGTGGATTTGCAGCTTGTAAGTACATGCATAGCCAGGTACAACACCTAAGGAAAGAAATAATCCCCTGGAAGATGTTGAGAAGACAAGACTGCATATCACAATCACGTAACAAGTGGATGATGAAATTGCTGTTGCGTTACAGCTGAGCAACTCCTGATTGCTCTGTCCTGCAAATGTTTTCAATCTTTAAACATTTTTCCTTAAATGCAGATATAGGTGGAGATGAGCATTTTTACAAAAAAAAAAAAAAAGGGTGAAAAAAGCTCAACGGGGGCAATCAACACTGCTTCATTTTGATAATTTAAAGTGTTTTGTGTTCAGCAATATAAAGAAAAAACAATCTCATTACCTGAAATTGTGAAATCAAAAGTAATTTTCAATGAAATTAATTTTTCTTTTTGGAAATGATAAAGGGACAGTTTCCAACCTTTAAAATACAATTAAAATTGAAAAATTTGCCAAGTACAACCCCTTTCAGGGAGAATGCTTAATTTCTGATATAGTAACATTTTGGGGTGACGATACGGTTCATCAAAACCTCTGCGTCTCAATAACCTGCATGTAGGCTTCCCCCGGTTGCACGGTGGCTGTGAGTTGCCTAATTGCATGTGACTAATACAATTTCATGTGCATTTCCGTGCGCTGGGGATTCATTGTTGCCACATACTACCATTGGGAAATAGCTAAGCGTGTGTCTATGAAACAATGACAGGGAGACAAGAGTACCTCCTCCAGAGAAAGACCTAGGAGGAGGCGGATGACTGGGAGCAACAAATTATCGAGGCAGAACAGACAGAAAACAGAGCAGCTTAGACTTCTTCTCACTTTGTGGAGCACCAAGCCTCCTCATTTGAGCAGGACTTACAGGGACAATACTCAAGAGGTCCTTTGATGATGAGAGCAATGAATTCTAAACAATGCTTGAGAAAGAGAGGAGTGGAAGATAAATCTCCTTCATAGGGAGATATATTTAGACAGGGTGGAGATCTGGGCAGAGAGAAATTTAATGAAATTTAACAAGGGCAAGTGTAGGGTCTTGCATCTGGGGAGGAACAACCCCAGATACCAGTATAGGTTGGGGACTGGCCTGTTGGAGAGCAGTGTAGGTGAGAGGGACTTAAGGGTCCTGGTGGACAGCAGGATGACCATGAGCCGGCAATGTCCCGTCATGTCCAAGAAGATCAATGGCATTCTGGGGTGTATTAAAAAGGGGGTGGCTAGTGGGTCAAGAGAGGTCCTTCTCCCCCTCTACTCTGCTGTGGTGAGACTACATCTGGAATATTTTGTCCAGTTCTGGGCCCCTCAGTTCAGGACGGACATAGAATTCATTGAAAGAGTCCAGCACAGGGCCACCAAGAGTTGGGAGTTGAACACCTTCCTTATGAGGTCAGGCTGAGGCAGCTGGGTCTCTTCAGCTTGGAAAAGAGGAGACTGAGGGGTGACCTCATTGATGTTTATAAATATGTAAAGGGTGAGTGTCAGGAGGATGGAACCAGGCTCTTCTCAGTGATGGCCAGTGATAGGACAAGGGACAATGGTTCTGAGCTGGAGCATAGGAAGTTCCATCTGAATTAACACCCTTTTCACCATGAGGGTGAGGGAGCCCTGGGACAGGCTGCCCAGAGAGGTTGTGGAGTCTCCTTCTCTGGAAACATTCAAGACCATTGGACGCATTCCTGTGTGATTTAATCTAGATGATCCTGCTCGGGCAGGTGGGTTGGACTAGATGATCTTTCAAGGTCCCTTCCAACTCCTAACATTCTGTCATTCGGGGATTCTGTGATATCCTAGGTCCAGAGAGCCTATTAGGCCACAAGCCCTCAGCAGCATGGGGAAGGACGCTCAAGAGGGACCCCTGTTCCAAGGACCAGACAGAGGAAGGGTACAAGCAAGCTCCAAGAAAGCTACTGTCCTAGCAAGAACAGCTCATTTTTAGTGGCTGGTATAGAGGTCAGAGAGGGTATAGAAAGTATAGAGGGTAGAGAGCCCTCTGTGTGACCAACATCAGACTCCCATGTTGGAGGCCTTTCTGACCTCTCTGTGTGCAGCAGCACCCAGGCTGATGGAGAGAAGGACTGCTTTGTGAACAAGTACTTGTGATACTGGGCTGCTGATTGCACAACTCCAGCCCCTGCTCTAAAACTCCTGTGTTGGTGGAGGGTTTCAGGGGACCAAATGTTGAAAGGAAAGGAGGTACCTAATTCAGAGTAGGCCCTGGAGTTCAGGGATGAGGATGAGCTCTCTAGGAAACATGTGGGAGCCTCAGAAATGGGATTTAACAAGATGTCATGCTGAAGAATAAACAAACAGTGGTTGAACTAGAAGGAGAAAGCAGGAATCACCACAGTTTTCCATCACTGTGAGGAAGTGCTTCTCCATCCTTGTATATCCATAGAAGAAATACACCATATTTGATATTGGAAGGTGATGCACATGAGTTCTTTAACCAGGAGGCTGAAGTGAGTCACCATTTCACAAGGAGAGCCAGGGAGTCAAGTCCAAACAATGTATAGTGGGGATGTGTTCTGGCCTGGTGGCACATCCTATAAGTCTGTTGGGTGGGTTAGAGGGATCATGCAAACATCATCCCTAAAAGTGGAACTACTTGTTTGGTGTGAGTTTTACACGTGCTCGGAAAATATTTTCTAGAAAGGGTTCCACTGAGAATTAAAGCCTTTCTCTGCCTAATTTCTGGATGATGGAGCTGTAGGCTGTGCTGTTGAACACTACTGAGTTGCTGTGTTTGGTACAGGGGTAGAAGCAGGAATGTGGGTGCCTTGAGAGTTGGAAGTTGTCAAAAATCTTTCATCTAAGGCATGGCTAAAGTTAAATGGCTCCATGACTAAAGTTAAACAACTTCTTCTAGATTTGGTTTTGTACTTGGTTGCCTCATTTTCAGTCCTGTGTGCTGCACACAAGTCCCTGCAAGGGCAAGGTAAATATGAGGATAAACCTAGTTAAAAACACAAGGCATTCAGATGCTGCTGAGAGGGGAGCCCTATAAATATCTGTGAGCGAGGGGATGCAAAGAGCCATCTCCTGGGGGAAGTGTCTGCTTTTTGCAATGTTTATAAAAATAAAAATAAATGAAACCAGCAGAAGTCCTGAAGAGTCCACCATACACCATTGCTGGAGGGGAGGGGCAGGAAAACCCTTTGATGAAAACTGTGAGAGCAACAGGCTTTCCCTGCCTGGCTGCAGTCCCAGCCAAGCCGGCTGCATAGGGGCTGTGGGATGGTGCCCTGCCCTGCTGGACCCCTCCGCTGGCCACAGTCCCCAGGGAAGAGCCCTGCCTATAGCTCACAGGCTTTATGGGATTGCAAATAATGCATATGGCAATAGAGATACCCTTACTGTTATAATTACTGCTGATGCTGCCTGAGTAATGAAAATGAGATAAATAATAAAACCTGTTCTGCAGGCAAGATGACAGGAAAAGGCCTTTTTAATCGAACAGGAGGGACCCATCCCTTTTCCTTTTCTGGTAGCCTCTGCTTTGTTTTCTACAAAATTTTCATTGTCTCCATTCATTTTTAATTCTTTCCTCTCCTTCCCCACATGCTTGGTGTATTTGCTCCCTCCTGTCTACTCATCCCAAGCCCCCACAGTTACGCTGATTAATTATCATCCTCTAGATAGATCCCCAAAGCCTTTCACTAAAGGCTTAGCTGGCTTCTTGCTTTTTCAGTGGCACAATTCTCCAAGGCAAGGGCTCCCCTTTCTGAAGTGTCTTCACTGCTCCCAGCACACAACAGCCCTAATGCTAACACCGTTCTTATTGTCCCCGGCCTCACACAAAGGGGTTTGAGCATCCACCACAATGGGCCATGTAATGAACTTGTTGCTACAGCTGGGCTGGTCTCCTGAGGTCTCTCTATGTGGAGGGAGTTCTCTTCATGAGAGAGAGGATACACAATTTTGGATTGAATACAGTGCTCCAAAAAGGAAGGTGACTCATTGAGTCTAATCATTAGGGTGTGTGATGATATTATCTAATGAGGAAATGCTTGATGATGCTTTTAGAGACTGCAGAGAGCCGCGAACTGGCTGTAGAGGAAATCAGAATGTGCGTGCTTTCGACATAAACAGTGTTCAAGAAATGGGATCTGAACTGTCTTTGGGGAGAAGAGCGGAGCAATTTCAACACCCTCATGCTTGCATCAGGGTGTTGTTCCTTCAGTTTAATCTTACTTGTTCACATAAGTCTCTCCTTAAATAACAAGCTCTCTAGAATTCAGGACAAAGGAGCATTGCCTGAAGAACAGATGTCATCTTGTTTGTTTTCTGAAGTTTGGTTTTGTTGTCGTGTTTTTTTCTAAGTTGTACCGTGGATGAGGTTTTAATTAAAGAAAACTGTCAGGTTGGTGTAGGTCTCAAACCTAGGTTTAGTTAAGTAAGGGGTTTTTACAGAATCTCTAAGATAAATGTTTCAGCTGTTACTGTTTTGTTTTGCTGTAGGTTTTTTTGTTTGGTTGTTTGTTTTTTTTTCAAGAAATCTGCTTGAAATTGTTTGCTTGGCTTCCTCTAAAGAATCTGCAGCTTTTTGCTACCTCATGAGAACCAGAGAGTGAAACTGTTTAGAAATATGGAGTGGTAGTCCCCATTCTCTTTTTTCTAAGTTGAGAAAGATGAATGAGCTAGTTGCCTGACTTGCATTTCTCACTCCCGTCACTACTTGTCTGAGGCATTAGTGATATAACTGGGCAGTTTTTGGTAAGGGACCACAGTAATGTGTGTCATCATGCCCCAGGAAAGTCAGTAGAAGAAAACTCTCAACATCTCAGGAATACCCACCAGAGAAAAACCTCGTTTGTTTTTTTCATCAAGTGGGAATTTGGTCCTGGTTATCTTATTAAAGTCCCCAGAATCTGATAAACTAATGTACCCATCAAGAAAGAAACACTGCAGTAAAAAATATCACAAATCAAAACTAGCTTCATACCTTAAAATAGCAAGAAAGGTCTGCCCTTCCAAAAATTACAATATCATCAAATTAGGCTCTCTTTGAACACAAATTGTCATTGTTATGTAAAATCCATTACAACTAGAATGGTTTCTTCATGTATTCAAATTAACTAAACTGACAGAGCACATACAGCCTTTTGCAGCCCTTCAACTGGATGATGTTAAACTAGTGTATGTCGCCTTGGGTACTTTTCACAGGCATCAACTTCAACCGTTGCAGCTCTGGGCATATGGGAGACTTTAGCTTTGCTTTAAGTAAGAGAAAATGAAATGAGAATAGAATCGCAATCAAATGAAGGCTAAGGTCTTGTGTGAGTGCTGTGGCAGCTGTTTCTCTGATGCAAATGTCTGCAGAAACATCAGAAAGCCCTGGTGCAGGTGTTTGGGAATCCAGACATAGTTACAGCAATAATTTCTTTTTTTTTTTTTTTTAAACTTTCTCCTTCTCTAACAAAATACATCCCTGGGCTTGAAAGCACTGTGTGGGCTAAGGCCAAGCTGGTCTTATGGGTGCAGCTGTGTGTATGTGCGTCTATGTGTGTGCATTCCTTCTCACTCTCATAAATGTGCAGCAAAAGTGTGAAAAAGAGCAGCTGGCACATCTGAGAAAGAAAATTGCAGTGGAAACATGGCATATTTTTCAGAGCTTGGTTACTGTGACATAAATCATGAGAACTGCCATCTTCCTAGAAAAGACTTGAAGGTCAAGAAAAACTACTCTGACCTCCCAATCCCCCATGATCCTAAGGCCATACTGGGGTGTTCAGAAAGCATGGCCTGAGGTGTTTCTTATCTAATTAAATAATTCTGTTCCTTCCCCGGATATGTTTTATTGTTAATAATAATGAAAAGACAGACAAAGTGATGAGGACAGCATTTCTGAACAAGAGGTGGCTATCTAACACCCGGCACCTGGACCTCCTTTCCATAGTGTCTTTACAAGCCTTTGCAAAGGTGTTTACAAAACCATTTGACATGGCCATCAGGAAGGAGGTATGGCAGCTGAAAGCTTCAAGCAACAGAAGAGCCAGTTTGAACTCTCTTTATAAAATATGCTTGAGTGCAGCTGCGCTTCAGTCACGGATTGGCTGAGTCAGGAGAGCACATAAAGGAAAGTGGGAGCACAGCTCTTCAGCTGCTAACACAACCACATCCCACACAGAAGTGGACTAGATCCATGCAGGTGCTGCACAATCTCCCAGTGCCTCCCTGCAGAGCATCCTTGTAGCCAGGAAGGAGAGGCAAACTTTTGCAGCACTCACCAGGGGATATTCACCAAGCAGATGAGTTTAGAGCAGTGTTGGAAACCTGTGGGATGTTTGCTCCATCAGCGAGGCTATAGACCCAAACATTTCACCTTGTTTTATAACAGCTGAGCTGGCTTGAGGGAATCAAACACAGCCATCCTTGGGCAGTTCTACAGCAAAGAGAGCATCTGACAACTAAGAACAGCCCTTCTTCTTCTCTTCTCCAGGAGCTGATCACACTGGAGTCAGTTACTGATGGACTAGAGGAGGGTGGAGGAAGCAAGAAGGGTCAGACCCCTTTCCCACTCCAATGTATACACAATAGGTGCACCAAACCATCATCATCCTCTGAGTTTCAGGTAATCTAGAGGTCTTTGTGGTCTTGACAGATTGTTCTGCTAGAAACTAGTAGGAGCTACTAGGAAGGTGCTACATCTGAGAGATCAATATAGGATCAGTCTTCTCAATTAACAGATTTACTATATAGATGATAATGATTGATAATGATGATGATTGATGATGACGATGATGAAGATGATATTAACAATAACAGCAACACCACCAACCACCACAATCTTAGCATTCCCCTCTTCTGAGAATGTATTTCAATGTTGTTGTAGAGAAATAGCACTTAACAAACCTGATTTAGTTCTTTGAGGAGATTACAAAGTTTCCTGATAAAGGTAACTACGCAGATATGCTATACTTAGATTTTTTTCAAGGGGATTGAGCTAAAACCATGACATCCTGCTTAAAAAATAGCACAGAATAGTATGAACCAGAGGATATGTGAGACAGATTGAGAGCTGGATAACTGACAGATCTCAAAATGTTATTGTCAGTGAGGACTCATTGCCAAACAACAAATTCCAAGTAGGTTTGGGACTCAGTCCTCCTTTATCCTATAATTTTTATCAGTAATCTGGAAGATAATGTAACATAGCCATTGGAAAAGGGCACAGATGACCCAGTTTTGGTGGAAGGGTGGTTAATGGGGCAGCCATGCCAGGGGACAGTGGGCACCAGGTAAGTAGGTCTCCCTTGAGATGCACCCCTGCAGCTGATGCTCCATAGTACCTGGAGGTGGAGGAGCGTGGGTCGGGTCATCCCTCATGAGCAGGAGTGGCCTCGCGTAGCTGTCACTGCCGGTGAGTGGTTCAATGCAAACACTTCTCCTGGCATGCTGACAAATGGGGACAAGGCTGCCCGGGAATGAACATGAAGGGGAGGTACTAGGCAGGATCAGGAAGGTTAATTTGCCTTCATATAAAGCACTGAGACTAAAGTGGGTAAGATAACACATCCAGGCCTGGGGCTCATATTTTAATATTCAAAAGGTGGTTAAAGCGAGGGCAGGAAAGAGCCACAGAAATGAATTAAGAAGTAGAGAAAATGCCTTAGAGCGAGATACTGAAATTGTTCGATCTGTTTCATGCACCCAAAGGGGCAAGGAGGGGAAAATTGAAGGGTGAGTTAAGTTCAGCATATAAGTAATTTCACAGGAGAGAAAATAGTGAGTGGGACAGGGCTTTGTAAGGTAGTAAAGAATAGCATAAACACGAACCGCCACTGGCGAGAAGCTGAAACCAGACAAATTCAAATTAGCTGCGAGGCGCACGTGTTTAACAAAGAGGTGATTAACCACTGGAACAAACGACCAAAGGGAGGGGCAGCCTCTCCTTCTCTTGATATCTTCAGATCATGACTAGACGTCTTTCTAGAAGAGATGCTTTAGGCAAGCACAAGTCACTGAGCAGTGGTAAGGGGTAGTGAGGTAAAAGCAATTGGTCTGCGCTCTGTGGGTCAGATTACACAGTCTAATGATCCCCCCTCACCGAAATCCTGTCTCTGGTGCCAATCCACTCTGCCAATAGAAATGCCTTGCTCAACTGCACAATGCACTCCATCACCCTTGTTAGCACCCCTGTTGTTTAGTGAACCTACATAGGAAGCCCATACCAGAGCTTGCTGTAGAATAACTCCTGGTTCCCACCTGAATGTCTTTACCTCAGACACTATCTTCCCTGCAAGAACCACAAGATTGTATCTAGGTCATGCAAACTTTCCCCCAGAAACAGCCTCTGGGTATAACAACAGCGTGGCAGATACAGCATCAGATCATGCATTAGTATATGTGCTTGTAAAGGTTATGCCTCTGAGGCATCGGCCTGGGCTGGGAAAGGAAGGTTCACTCCTCTCCCAACATGGACAGCAATAGATTGATAAGTTGGCCCTAAGGTTTGTGATCTTTCCCTCATCCTGCATCATTTAGGGAGTTTATCCTGTATAGCATTATGCAAGGTAGTCAAGAGCAAAAAGGGAAGAAAACGTTCTGTATTTTCATGGCCAGAGCAGGGCTGGGACAGGGGGGTAACTGAGGAGAAGGGGCTTTACGTTAAAGTTCCCCTTGAGTTACTCACACGTGCATGCAGTCTGCATTACTGCTGAATCACTTTTTTAAAAAAAACAGCACATTACAAATGTGAAAATATAGCACTGCCATGGTCTATAATGGGTCAAGGCCTCACCAACACATGCAAAGAAGGGGGAAGTTGTTCATGTAGCCATGAAGAATACTTTACCTCTTGTATCCTGTTCAGTTAAATGGAACCCAGAATGGGTACCAAAGTTAAAAATATCTATAGAGTTTATATAACAACATCTGTATTTTATACACAAATTAAACCTATCATTTCCTTCCATATAGCTCGAGCTGATGTCCCTCAGCAAGTGACCCAAGTTCTGACAGTCTCTCCCCTCGCTCCTTTGCTACCCCAAAGAGAAATCCCTTCAAATCAAGTGGGAAGGGGTCCTCCAGTTTTGGGTCCTGCTACCCCCAACCCAGATGTGTCGGTCAGGCCAATGATCATAGGGCTTTCTTGAACCTCTCACTGGCTGGTGAGTGGTGTGTGGGCCAGCACATACTGTGTATTGGTTCTGTCCCTGAGGAGTCTTAAGTTTAGGGCTCAGGTGCCTATATCTGCATTCATGATGAGTAAGCTGTAAGTCTCCAGCCAGCTCTGTTGGGTCCAAAAGCACTGTAGTAGTCATGGCACACACTTCAAGAGAGAGGATGGGATATTCAAACACCTCTGGATCCTAAAAGAGAGGTATTCTGGTGCTTGTCACCCATGAAACCCAAAATGTGCCTGGGATATGTGCTACAGTCACAATCTACTCAGTTTAAGGTGTCTGGTTTATCTGGAAGCTAATGAGACCAGTTTCCCAGCCACTCAGGTTCTTCCAAAGATCCCAGTCAACATGACTGCATTACATAAGCTGCATGTGTAAACTGTGCTTCCTCACTAGTGACTTTACTGAAGGGTCACCAACATACACCACCAGTGTTTAGTGGTGGAGCATATTGCCATGGGTTAGATCCCATTTGGTAGGATTATCACAGACATGAATCAGAAATATCCAAGTTCTGTATGATGGCGCCTGTGCGTAGCAGAGTCAGGGTGTCCATAAGGTTTTCTGTCCACTGCCCAGACTCCCTGTGCTCTGGACCAGGGTGACCATCAAGGCAGGATGCTCTGCTCCACAGGGGAATTATCTTCTGATGCGATCACGCAGGATTTGGGCCCTTCATCCCACCTGTGCTTGTGCCAAGGGCCAGAGCACAGCACAGCACTAGGCTGGTTTCTGGGACAGATTGTTCAGCCAGCCCCTAGTGCTTAATGCATGATCTCACCCAATGGCCTAGTTTTTCCAGTGATAGTGCTTTTCAGGAGCTTTGCAAAGCCTTTCGTAGCATCTAAGGGGCATCAAGATGTGAATCCATCCCCCTGTGGCAAACCCAAGGGCCACAAAAACATTTTAGGCATGAGTAAGTGGCAATAGCTAATCTGACCTGCCTGGCAGCTCTGACAGAATAACACCAACAGTTCAGCAATTGAGGTCATCAGTCAAAATCTGACTTGCTAAGGTTGGGCAAACATCATCCTCATTTGACACAACCACCATTGTTGGGAGACACATGGCAAAAGAGCCACAGGCTCGTGGGCTGGGGATGGGAGGGGAGAGTTGAGGACTGTGCCTGGAATCTTGCAGGCTGCTGCCCTGACAGAGGGAGGACGGGCATGTGGCATTTTCCGCTGGCATGCAAACAGCTGAGCCTATCTGATATCTGGCACACAAGTGTTTGGCCTGCTATTCACCAGCTTTCAAACAGATAAAGATACAGAAAGGGTTGCTCACGGCTTTCCCACACAGGGGAAGAGGGAGAGAGAGACATGGCAAAAAAAACCCACACCAAAAAAAAAAAGAGAACAGGAGCAGGAGTGAGAGTTGTTGGTGCCCGCAAGCACTCGCTGGAATAATAGCAATAATCACTGTCATCCGTAAGAGGCTCTTGCGCCAGGTTCTGCTTCTCCCCCTCCCTCCCTCCCTCCCTTCTCCTTGCTGTCTGAGTCACTGGATCTGAGTCACACTCCTGTTCTATTCCTGTACCCTTCCCTTCAGCTGGGGATGTAGATTTGTTTTGGCTGGAACGATCTGGGCACAGGAGGGACCATCTGCTGCTAGTTCTTGCTTGCTTTGCTCTTGTTTCTTTCCCAGAGAAGGGAAGTGAGTGCTGCCATTGCAATAATTCACAGGGAGCATGCTGGGAACATACACCCCTCACTGTACAGCCAGGGACTGCCATTTGTCATCTGAAGGCTCATTATCCGTGGCTGACCCTGAGCAGTTGTCTCCACGTGCTTAAGCAAGCAACTCTGACAAAATCACTTCCCTGCATATGTGCTCTTCCCAAGGAGGGTGTTTGTCCTTTGGTCAAACCCCAAACAGTTTTTTATGGGCAGCAGCATCAGCGGGATACAGGGTGGTTAGTACAAGCCTCCACGTCGTTGTGATGAAGGAGAAGTGCACAAAACAACCTGACAGCAAGCAGAGACTTGCTGCTGGTACTAGTGGTGAATGTTATGATGGAAGGAGTGCTCCCTTCTGGTTTCCCTGTCAGTAGCAGCAGCCACAGCTCATACTTGTGCCCTGTCTTTTGTTGCAACACTAGCAATTGGCAGCCGTGAGGAAATGCAAATGACTTAATGTCTAATCCACCATAACCAGCGTCTTGGGTGATTCCTGCATCCATATCCTAAATAGGGAAGTTGGCAGAGCAAAGGTGCGTGAGAGAAGAATTCACCGAAGAACTGAACTAAAGATGGACTGGAGGATGGGCTGAATGAGCAAGAGCAAAGGTCTGGGAGAGAGCAAAGTCACACTATAGGCATTCCAGGGTTTTCAGGAGGGTCCAGACCTTTTAAAGGGTCTGATCTGTATGTGGGTCACCTCTCTGGAGAGATTTCGGAGGATGTAGCAATCAGAGACCTGCTGCCCAGACCTCTCCAAAGAAGAGGCTGCCCCTACAAGCTCTGCCCAAGCACCCCAGGAACAGAGACCTCACATTGCAGAGTTGCCTTTGGCAAGCTGAACCCCGAGGCTATACAGCTCAGCCAAGTATTTGCTAGATCTGTTTATGGGAGAGAAAACAGAAGGAGTTGTTTTGTGCCTAAAAGAGAACACAGCTGCCCAAGCCTGAATCCTGGTCCCTCTGGAAAACCAAAGCAACCAAATCAACATCCTGGTTTTTATCATTATGCAGTCCCTGAAGACTTGAAAGTTTAACCCAAGAAGCACTCTGCAGGTGGGTGGTTCTGCATGTCCTGAAGACACATCCATCTCCCGTGATACCTTTTTCAGTCTCATTTCTCATTGTCCCTCCTGAATAATTTGAACCACGTTTCCCAGAGTCCCATGGATTTAAAATGCTTTAAGTGGGCCATCCCAGGGTGGAGAGTACTCAGATGCCTGCAGATCAGGGAGCCCCCAGCAGCAGACTGACTGATGATAGCCACCACGCTAATGTCATCCCCCCCTGAGGATCAGGGTTGTCAGGCAAATTGATTCTCTGAAGAGTGATCTTAGTTCTAATTTCAGCACAGTGGCAGCTCTTTTTCAGGTGAGGATGCTCCAAAAGCAGTCTGGTGATCAGGGCATTGCTCAGAGGGGCTGGATGTCAGCAGATGCTCAACCACCATCTTCACTGGTACATGGGTCACAGCAGCATCTAAGGCACTGGTAACATTTATGTCTTTAATGCAGAGGGAAATCAATTTACTGAAAGAAGATGACTAAAAAGGTCCAGAACAAATTCAGTGCGGGTAGAGAGTGGCAGCGTCATTCTTAATGGAGCTACAACAATGTGATTTACCCTCCCCACAAGTGATGGCTAGACACTCTCATCACACTTCCACCCAAGCTAACTCTAATTTTCTCTGGGTCTGAGTCATCTGCCCAGCCAGAGATGAGATGTTTCATCTCTGAGTGGCTGAGACGGGCACCCATTTGTTAAGGTTTGCCTTGCAGGTGTGCCCCAGCCAGGATCTCTGGCTCTGAAGGCTGCCAGCACCAGCCACCAAAGGACAGTCCCTGCCTCAAAAATTTTGCCATGCATGCAAATGCCACCACAGGTGCTTCCTGACTTCTCATGGGGCTGGACACAAGTTACAGCAAAGAGAGCTGCAGCCTGGCAGGACAAGTTAATGGGACAGACAGGTTAATCCCGAATCCTTTCTGGGAGGCTGGTTTATTTTATTCAATCACAGATAATGCAAAACCATTCTAACTCCAAAGAGGCTCCTATCCCACTTCATCACTGCCTACTGCTCCCATCCCTGCTTCCAGGATGCTCCTGAGACAAGTTTCCCCTCGAGAGTAGGCAGCCTCTCTAGGCTGGGATTTAACCAAGATAAAATCTGTGCTTTCCCCAACCTTTTCAGAAGGAATTCTCTAAAAGGGATGATGCACTAAAAAGTCTGTGCTTTGGCTGTGACCATTTGGGATGGCTACCAATTGCAACCATGCACACTCCAAGAGACAAGAAGGGGGAGTTTTGACCTATGGCCGTTTTGAAAGTGTGTTAAATGCTGTTCTGGTTGTGTTCCTGCTCTTTGTGCAGGAGATGCTTCTCATGAGCTTTCTGCCATGCATTATTTAACACCAAAGACACCCAATTCCTCCCAAAGATAAAGAGAAGCCAAAGACTAGTTTGGGGTTTTCGGTGACATTGCTTTCCCCCAATGTTCCTTTTATCCTTTTCACATCCTCTCATCTGTCCCCCAGATTTTACCCTTTCCAAACTCTGAATCACGAGGCTGATTACAATCAGCCTAAGGCAAAGCCTGAGCAGAGACAGCTGATCTTTGCTGGTCTGCATTTCTCATCCCAGGCACTCTAAGGATGACGTCCTCCACATTTCTCCTTTTTCCAGGCATGCTTCGGGACACCCTGGACTGCAGTACATGCTGGACACAGAGATTTACAGCTCAGCAAATTTAACCTTCAATTCTTTGGATAACGTGCACACGTCTTGCTAAAACTGGTGCATTCAGTGAAGGCTTCACATACCATGTTACGCAGCTGTATTATAAAAAACCATAATAACTCAGGCATACATTATAACTGTAACCACATGTCATAGCCCAGTGCTGTCCCTTAACTGTAAACCCTCCCATCTGCAGATCTGCTGTGTCTTCAGAGCTTGGTTTGTTTCTGGCTAAGACTGTTTGAACGCCTGGCTTGCAGACCCCGAGAGGGGCAGGCGTGTAGCACCAGCCAGCCTGCCATGCATTTGCTTCAGAATTTACCAGGTAAGACACGTGTGTTGACTAGAAAATTACTATTGATGCTGCTGACCCTAACTGATAAAGTGTAAAGTGCACAGCCTGCTTTCTCCTACACTGAGCTCTGAAAGCTTCACTGGAGAGGGCTCCTCCTGGAAAAGTGCAGAGCGTTGCACCAGGCTTTTGCCTGCCTATAGACAGTCCCAATGTTTTGTCCCCGACTCATGGAAGTAATGATAAACTATGAGAAAATGTCACGTTCAATACTGCTGTACCCTCCAAAACCCAGCCCTGCCTCACAAAGCTGGACTCACTTGAGAGTCCAGAGTCGCGAGACCTTTGCAGGCCTGTTGTGACAGGACAAGGGGTAATGGTTTCAAAATAGAGGGAGATTTAGATTGGATATTAGAAAAAAGTTCTTTACTGTAAGAGTGGTGGAGCACTGGAACAGGTTGCCCAGGGAGGTGGTGGATGCCCCATACCTGGAGAAGTTCAAGGCCAGGTTGGATGAGGTCCTGAGCAACCTGATCTAGTTGGGGGTGTCCCTGCTTCTTGCAGGGGGGCTGGACTAGATGACCTCTGGGAGTCGCTTCCAACCCTAATCATTCTATGAATCTATGATTCTATGATTCTATCAGTGAATCATCGCATTTGCACAAACACATTGAAAGTGATAATGTGCAAGATCAGCCTGGCCCCTAAGAAAGATCTATGCCCCACATAAAACTTTTACAACCAGGCTATTTTTCCTCTATACTGCTTCTGGAGATGTGTGTGCACATGTCCTGTAAACCTGCCCAAAATCTGGCCAACAAAATGAGTTTGAGACAATGTGAAGCCCAGAGAGAAGGGCAGACTTTGGGACATGGGACACAGTGCAGAGGCAGCTCTGGCTTCCACCATGCCCAAACTCCTCAGTCAAAGCAAGGAAGCATTTATCCTGATGCTTTACCATCTGATACACATTAAAAGGAGAAATTCAATAGCAGTGTTCCCCTGGACTTGCACAGGATGCTCAGGATTTCATGCTGCAGCACTTGTAATTTCATCCACCCAAAGAATAGCCCACAAAGTGACTGGAGTTTATTTTAAAAAGAATAAACAATAGTAAGAAGGTTTTAGAACAGTGTGGTTGAACACACTTTGAAATCTTGGGCAGCATGAGTGGTATTCATAGTCCTGAAACAGCAGGAATCAGGAGCAACCTGTCCAATGAGACACGGTGACAACAACCTGATGCAATTCACATCTAAGGCAGGACGGATGCTCTGGGATCAGGGAAATCAGACCCTTTGTTTCTGAGTGATGACAGATCTGAAGTTTTAATGTTTGTAGAGAGATGTTTTCACCAAATATGGCACACAGTGATTAAAATAATGAGCTGGAACAAGTCGAAGTTATAATTGCTCCTTTTCCTCCCCTCCCCCGAGTCAGTCTGAGCACTTCGTTAACTACCTTGATGAACCAATCAAGAGTTGGCTAAATCAGGTAAGGAGCAAACTAACCCTGGGAGACATCCCTACAAGAAAAAGCATAATCTGGACACTGAGCTTTGAAGGCAAACTGTATAATGAGAGCTGACTATATCTCAAAATCCATGTTAGCTTGAATGAACTTATGTAATAAACATTTATCACAGAACATATGTCACTGAGCACCTGCCAGACTTCAGGAGTGGAGCCAACGCAGCTTGAATCGTATATGTATTTAAAAAAAAAAGGAACTTGGCGGCAGGAGGCTGGCAGACGCTTTTACTAGAAAAATCAGAAGTGATTTTGAGAGTAGCAGAAATTTCCTGAAACCTCTCCCTCCGTGTGGCAATATCACACTTGGAAAAAGAAAGAGGCTGATTAGCCCACATGGATGTGTGGGGAATGGGATGTGATCCCCTGCTCAGCCCTCCGGGAGCCTGACCCTGCATCCCCACCATCCCTGGGCTCCCCTTGTGTGCCACTGCCCATGGTTGGGCTGAGCTATGGGGAACCACGCTGTGTGGAGCATGGTTTGGGGCTCTGCCCAAGTGAAGAGGCAGCACTGGGAAGGGCAGGGCAGCTGCTGGAAAAATAGAGAGGGAAGGGCTGAGCAGGGCTGCAAGCTGGATTTGTGGGTGTGAAGAGGGCACCAGCAAGAGAGGAGTATAGCTACTGAAATTGGGGGGGTGTTAGCACTAGAATAAAGCAAGAGGGATGAATGGAGGGATGAATGGAGGCTGTGAGCAGGAGAGACATTCAGAGCTGTAGGGTTCAACAGAAATCACTGCACCAGAAACTGAATTGGCTTCAAGTCAGGCAGATGCAGGGCAGCACATGGGATTGAGCAGGGCAGCAGGAACTGAAGGGACTGTCTTCCTGGGTCAGTGCTCCCAGGCAAGCAGAGGCAAAGCAGCTGGAGGCCTGGGACAAAAAGTGTTTCTATCCAATACGATGAGGACAGGGGCAAACAAGGAAAGTTTGTGCCAGGAAAAGTTGGAAAAGGCCAATTAGATCACCAAGTCCAGCTGTCCCTGTCCACTACTAAACAATCTCCCTAAGCATCTCATGTATCTGTCTTTTAAATACACACAGGGATGGTGACTCAACCACCTCCCTGGGCAGCCTGTTTCACCTCCCAACAGCTCTTTTGGTGAAGAATTCCTTCCTAGTTCTTGCTAAACTTTGAACATAGACTAGGCGTGAGAGCTGCAAAGGTGGCAGAGGCAGGTGAGAGGAGAGGGAGGGGATTGCTTTGCTCTGCTGCCCATGGGCACATCTGCACCACCCTCTGTGGACTAGCCCTGTACAGGCTCTGTCAAGTACCACGGTGGAGCATCCATGACAGTGCAGTCTCTGCTGCAGGTGACAGACACTATGTCCCCACCACACTATTAACTCAGGCTATGGAGGAGATGAGTGGGGCTGTCCTGCTCCCAGGCTGTGTGGCTGCAGCGCTGGAGCAAGCTCGAGTATCTCTGAAGGGCAGCGCTTGTGCACTGAAGCCAGACCCTGAGTTTCCTGTCTGTTTTATCACACTTGCAAACTGATGGTCAAACCCAGCCCTGGGGAGCAGGTTCTTTGGGAAACAAAGCAAGATTTGCTTTTGTAACTGATAGTCTCGCTTTTTTGGTTGTTTTGGTTTTGTTTTTTTTTTTTTTAATTGCTCTGGGCTCTTCTTGGTATACGGCTTCAAGCCTGATGAACTCTGCAGAGCTGCCACAGGTTGAAGAAGAGGAGGGAGGGTAATTAGCACAGACAGTAGGGGAGAAGGCTGCCCTAGGAGATGGTGGGAAGAGAGGTCCCCAAAAAGCTAATGTTCTTTTAAAAGTCCAGTCAAGGTTTGAAGAGTGGAGAGATTTGCTGGTCAGACTGTCCAAAATACACCTAAGAAAATCCAACCCACCTTCCCTCTTGCTACCTAATGTCAGCATTTATATGACTGCCATTATCATTGTGTCTCAGCACCATGGGATGCTTCCACGCTTTTACTATTGCTTTTCCCTGCTGCAGGTGTCTTTGCTTTTCCCTGCAGCTATAAATGGGAAACTAAGCCTTGGGAAAGATAAACACCTGATCCCAAATTGACCATTTGGACTGCTAACCCTAACTGGAGTGTCTGGGGACTTGCCATTTGACTAATAACTAATCAGCTGCCCTGCACGTGGGCTAGACTGAGGGCTAGCACCCAGCCCAGCATGTGCTATGGGGGATTTTGCCCAACCCCATTTATTTTGGTGGTCCTACACTGACTTAGACCAGCTGGGGGATAAGGCCCACTAAGTGCAAATAGGAAGTCTGCACAGAAGCAAGAAGGAGAAGGAAGATGGGACACTGAGCTGGCAAGAGGGTGTGGAAGATCATGTGAGGGTGGTGTTAGTGGCATCCTTCTGAGGGAGCTGCTGGCTATTCAGAAGAGCCTACGGCTGAGTAGGCTCACTCAGATACTCAAGGCACACATGCCACTTGTTCATCTCCCCAAACGACTGATCCCAGATGTTCCTCAGGAAAGCAAGAGCCTGTCTGGAGAGAAAACCCTCAATTACCACCCAATGGTACAATATTAACAATAAATGATTCATTGTTATTACAACTCTCTCTGCTGCACTGAATCCACGGGCTCTCATGAACATAGATCCAAGCTGGCTGTGCCACAGATGTGCAGCATTCACTTGGGTCCCAGCTTGCTCGCTGATCTTTAGCTGGTCACAGGTTTGTGCCACAGAGTCACTCCACTTGGGTTTTGTTCAATTGGTTTTTTGCCCCACCTCTCTGGAAATATGAATGCTGATCCTGTCTGTGTGTCAGACCCTCTCCTGTATCTCACCAGGGAACAGCTTCAGTAAAACCCTGCTAAAGCAAAGCTCCACTCGCTGTGTTCACGGTCGTGCATTTCTTCCACAAGTGGCAAATGGGGGCTAAGATTACAACAGATCTGGCATCAGTACTTGCTCAGACTCAGGGTCTTTTGTAGTTAAAAAATAATTTAAAAAAAAATTCTTATTGAAGATTTGTGGAGGGAAATTATATTTTTAACAAAGTAAAAATGAAGGTCCGGGGTAAAAGGCTTTTCTAAAGAAAGTTCAAGAGACCCTCCTGATCAGCTGCATAAACACTGTTGGACCCCCCAGCACACACACACACCACTACCCCCCCATTTTTGGATGAAGAATGTCTGGTTTTAATAGCCAAAAATAAACACAAGTTAAGCTTTCCAGGTGGGAGCTGGGTTTCCTCAGCAGGGAGCTGACGTTGCTGCCCAACAGCCCCTTCCAGCAGCGCCCGGCTCGTTTTACCATTTCTGGAATTGGATTATTAAAGGGCAAACCCTTCCTTTCCATGGTGCCACACCATGTGGAAGATGTTTTACTCATCTGCCTAACCATAGCCTACATCGTGATAATTAATGAGTCAACAATTCTTTCTCCACATGACAGCGACGGGCTGGCGGTGGCTGGAAAAAGGTAAGGCACCCAGCTAGGTGGGAGGGTGACAGCACCCACGCGGACACCCCCAGCTCTCAGGGATGACTCTGCACTTCCACCGCCCTGAGGATTCTCCACTGGGGGCTGCCAGATCTTGTGAGGGACACAGCTCATCCCTCAGCTGTGACAAAAGCACCAGAGCCCTCAGCCTGGAGGGGAAAGAAAGAGGCTTGAAAGTGAGAGGAAGTGGGAGAGATCAAGGCGAGAGTGCAAAGCAACAAGCTCACCACCGGAAAACAATAAAAATAAATGCACTCAGAAATAGCATAACTGACATGCAAAGGAGATCAAAACAGGCCCTCAGAATATCTGTTGAGGGGGGCAGGATGGGGTGTCTATGATGGACACCATGGTGCAGTCATGGGACACACTGAGGGTTGCGGTGGCAGGTGAGCGTTGGCTATCCCCTGGCTGCCTCTGCATGCTGCTCGGCTCCCCAGCTTATGACCTACAAGTCTCTGGAGGCTTTGGTCTCTTGGGAGATGAAGAGCACTTGGTGTCTTCCCCAGGGCATTAGAGCACACAACACACTGTCAGCATCTCTTAGCCAAGGATGGCACAGGGAGTCTGCTGGGCATGTGGGCACTATTCCAGTTTGGCCCAGCTCCATTTGCCCAACCATTCCTCTGGAGTGAAGAAAAGCACTTGGGTTCTGTTCCACTTGCTGCATAAACTCAGAACACATCCAGTTTAAATTAGCAAAGAGACTGGGCAGAAGGGAAAAGAGAATCCAGTTCTCCAGGGTTTGCTTTGCTAGAAAGTACAACTGCTCTCAGTTTGCCTTCATGAGTGATGAGGTCTTAAGCTACTGTGGCATTTAAGCATGCACTGACCTTTAAGCTAAGATAAGGCTCCTGAAGTCACCATTGTTTTGTAGGAGATTGCTCCTGTTTTTAGAGCTGACCACACACTTCACAGAATTCCCAAATCACAGAATGTCAGGTGTTGGAAGGGACCTTGAAAGATCTAGTCCAACCCACCTGCCCGAGCAGGATCACCTAGATTAAACCACACAGGAATTTGTCCAGATTGGTCTCGAGTGTCTCCAGAGAAGGAGACTCCACAACCTCTCTGGGCAGCCTGTCCCAGGGCTCCCTCACCCTCATGGTGAAAAAGTTTTCCTTACATTCAGGTGGAACTTCCTCTGCTCCAGCTTGGACCCATTGCCCCTTGTCCTATCACTGGCCACCACTGAGAAGAGCTTGGCTCCATCCTCCTGACACTCACCCTTTAAATATTTATAAACATTAATGAGGTCACCCCTCAGTCTCCTCTTCTCCAAGCTAGAGACCCAGCTCCCTCAGCCTGTCCTCATTAGGAAGATGTTACACTCCCTTCATCATCTTCTTGGTGGCTCTGCACTGGACTCTTTCAATGAGTTCTATGTCTGTCCTGAACTGAAGGACACAGAACTGGACATAATATTCCAGATGCTGTCTCACCACGGCAGAGTAGAGGGGGAGAAGGACCTCTCTTGACCACACAAAAGACCCTAAGACTTACTTGTGCTGTGTTGTAGAAAGTGTTTCAGACTGCTGTGATCACAGCACCAGGGAGCAGGACTAGGTCCTACAGGTCCATCCCATGGCGGCTTCTGCCCAGTGCTGTGACTGGTAGCATGGAGCCAGCTCTATACCTTCTCTCTGAGGAAGTCTGGTCTCCTGAAGCACCAAGCACAGCCTAGACATCACAGCTGTGGCACTGTCTCACCACAGATCCAGAATAATATATCTTTCACTCCTGGCAATTAAAAAAAAAAAAGGCAGAGAAATCACACGAAGCATGGTGAGATCTCCAGAGGTGTCCTTTGGGCTAATCTGCCCAAACTTGCAAAACCTGGTTAGAGGCTTGCTGCTGCTCTGGCAGATTTCCAGCGCCCTGTGAATCAGGGAACACTGTGACTGCCACTCAAGGACAGCAAACTGTTTAAACCATAATACCATATTCCCATCTGGCACACTGAAATGCATGGATGCCCATGGATGTGTTATCCTTCATTCCCTCTATAATAGAGCATGTGATACAGATTTTTCTCCAAGGAGAAGCAGGGTGAGCAAACACAGTCAGGGAATGTCATCACATATTTTGAAAGTGTAAAAGGTAGGGCTAAGCAGTAAGAATTAATTATTACAACTGCTTAATGATGCTAAGGAATTTTCATATTATTATTTCTGTGTGTTGTCTGAGCCAGGGCCTTGGCAAGAGGAAGACAAGAGGACCACTTGCCTGGGCCATGCCAAACCAAGGTTTATATATTGATTACAAAAGCCACAGGGACAAAACGCTGGGGAACATGATTCCTGGCTGGGCAGGGCTCCACTTGTGCTGCCAGCAGTGATCTCCATCCTTTGGGACCAGATCAGAACTGGGGGACTTCTAATCCTAATGCAGAGCAGACTGCTCTCCCTGAAACAACTAGCCAAAACCAGCCAGTCTATAGCCTTGGTCCTGCAAAGATACTGATTGCATCAGGACTTTGATACACCAAAACACCACTGTTTGTGTGCTTAAATTTTGCTTCCATGAGCAATGACATGAGGCCAGAGGGAGCTGTACAATGCCTACACTTCCTCCTTGAATACCGGCTCGTGCTACAGTAAAGCAGAAGTAATATGGTCCTAAGTATGAAAGGCAAACTTTTTTCTTTTTTAGCATTTATGACTTCCCAAAGCAAGGGAAAATTTTGCCTATGTGTTGAAGGAAGTTTAATAAAGGTTTAATCAAGCGCTTCAATCTAGATTCAGATGTTCTCACTTCTGGTGTTAGAGCTAGAAGCTGTTAGTCATTAATACTCATCTCAGGTAACCTACACCACCCTCAGACCCTCACCTGACGCATGCACACACTTGAGAAAGATTGCTGATATCCTCTCTGAAAACTAATGAAATCACAGTGTGATATTTTGATTTCAAGGGCATCAAAGTAATGCAAAATAATGATGGGACTGAGAAGCTCTGATACTGCCACACCACAACTCAGCTCTTCTTGTCTCCAGATCTGAAAGCACCTTGTGAGGAAGATCCAAATCATTCCTCCACTGTTCAAGTCAGAGAAACCAAGGCAAGGAGCATCGAAGAGATGCAACCCACAGGTCTGGGATGGAGTCCAGGCTCGAAGCCAGCTGCCCCAGCCCCAGGCTAACACAGCAGTCATTGACCACACTTCTCCCTAGAAGAGAGAGATAGAATCTGCCATGGACAGGAGATCTCTATGTATGTGTGTTTGTTTGTGTGTTTGTCTACGGGTACACAGGTTGTACAGAGAGGATTCCAGACACTACAACAAACAAAGAGGAAATCAATTCTGTGGTCAGCTAGGAGAGCAGGTCTTGCTTTAGCTGGTTGGAGTTTAAAGGGCAGCAGTGGACACGGGAAAATGCTTTGTAAGGGCTGGAATGGTGACCAGGGTTTTTTCCTGAGATTATTTCGCAATATTTGTAGTTCTCATTTGCTGTGCAGGAGATTAGGCAGAAAGGCCTGAGCTCTTCTTTGTCCTTTTTAGCAGAGGAGAGTGCTCCAGACCTGGAGCCGAGGACAGCCCGTGGTCAGGGCTGCGGCAGTAATTCCCAAGTTACTGATCTTCAGCAGAACTGAAAAGGGAATAGAAGTGATTTTGTATATTTTAACAGAGTCTTGTGGAAAATAGAGGGATCATCAGTAAATCTTCTCCTTGTGGGGCTGACAGTTTGCTGCGAAAGAACAGAAGGCACAGGTCTCTTAAGTTTATTAATAAATCAGCAAACATTTCCTCTGCTTACTAGTCTAAGGATGTCCAATGTTTGTTATGGGAAGAATGCCATGCCATGATGAGGGTTATTACAGGGATCACCTATATATGCAGAGATCCTGCTTCATCTGGGAAAGGTTTGCCTGCTCCCCCGGGATACATTGGGTTGCTGGAAACTTGAAGCTCAACTAATCAAAACCCTCTTTTTCCCTTCTCCCCTTTCCCTTCAAGGCTGGCTCTGAATTGCTCCTGGAGAATGCCCAGCACGCCTGGGACCCTGCTCAGAAGGTGATTGTTCCGGCCAGCACTGGGGACACCACACACCCTGGGAAGAAGCAGAGCTCAAGGGAGATGCACAGCATGAAGTTGAAAGCTGGAGATGGACTTTTTACAAGGTGGGCAGTGATAGGTCAAGGGGTAATGGTTTTAAACTGAAAAAGGGTAGTTATAGATTAAATATAAGGAATAAATTCCTCCCAGGTGGGGCCCTGGCACCGGCTGCCCAGAGAAGCTGTGGCTGCTCCCTCCCTGGCAGTATCCAAGGCCAGGTTGGGTGGGGCTTTGGGCAACCTGGGCTAGTGGAGGGTGTCCCTGCCCATGGCAAGGGGTGAGACTAGATGGTCTTCAGGGTTCCTTCCAACCCAAACCTGTCTGTGGTTCTGTGATTCTAAGTGCCATGCCATGGTCACAGTTGCTGGGTGTCTGTGGGCTGGAAGCCTCTCCTGGTATCACAACTCTCTCAAGATGACTGTGCTGTTAAGAAGTGTGACATCAAGAGCTGTGAGGCTTTGACCCTGGAAAGTTGAAAGTATTAAGTGTTTCAAAGGAGCTTCAGAGAGCTCCTCTTCTCCTCCTTCAGGAGCACTATGACTGAATCAACGTGAACTGACTCAATCTCTTGGCTAGTTTGCAAACAAAGGAACTGAGGCACAAGGAAAAGTGACTCACTTCATAGTTTTCTGTCAGTCAGAAAGTGAGCCAAGGGACAGAAGGCAGAAGGAAAGTCCTTGCAAGAAAACACAGATTTCCCTAAGCAAGGTAAACAATTTTCTGCAGACACCGAAGCCAGGGGCAACCCCAGTAGTTTGTAAAAGTCCTCTCAAACCCACAAACCCACCACATGCTTCTCCCAGACAGTGCAGCTGGGCAATCGCCCTGTGTAAGGGAAGGATGCAGTGGTCTAGAGACTGCTTGGAGCCCCCCAGAGCAGGGAGAGGCATGCCTGCATCTGGCTTTGGTCACCCAAGACATCACTTGGTCTCTGTGGTGCCACCACAAATCGGCCATGTAGCAGTGCAGGGACTTGCCTTCCTCATGGTCCTTGTGCCTTGACACAGGTTTCAAGGTAAACACTGAGGCCAGAGGTGTTTTGGTATCCTGGGTCTTATCTGCAAGGCTTTGTGTCTTCTTGGTTTTGGTGCCAGCCTGAATCTCTGCCGATGCCAAAACCCACACCAGCACAAATGCTAATGCTCCGCTGCTGCTGATCGCTGGGCAAGCCTCGCCATCGGGCCTCTCCCCTACTAGTTCTGCCACTAGATCCCTATCTGTGCTTGAACAAGAGCAGGGTGTTCAGAGATACATCCAATGCAAACAAGAGCCTTACTAGTAATGGAAAATCCATCATAGCCCTCCAAGGCTGTGCCAGTGGTTAATTAAGCTTTCTGATAGAAATGCACCTTATGCCTAATCTGCATTTGTCTGGCTTCAGATTGTGGCCACTGGATCTTGTTTTACATCCCAGAGCCCGACAGACCTGGTGTTATTCATCTCCTGTACCATATCACCTCCCAGCAAGACTTCCCTGGCTATCTCTTTTCCCTACCCAGAAGTGTTGCCTGAGTGGCAGGTGAGGGCTTCAGACTTTCATTGACATTCATTCCAGGCAGCTCATTCAAAGCTCTGGGGGAATGGGTAAGGGAGCTCATACATTTCCCCAGATGTAGACTGACCATGCAGGTCCTGTGGATGCTCTGCATGTGCTCAGTCTGTTCTCCACATCTTGGACATGCCACAGTCCCCCTCCAGCTTCTGCAGATGTCAGGACTAAGCCTAGGATACACTCACTGCTCTTCACTATGGGGCTTGGTTTTCTCTTTCCCTTCTCTGCACTATCCTGAGCCAACTTCTTGAGGGGTGGGAACTGGTACCCACCCCAGTACCTGCTGGCTCTCACTGCCTGGCAGAGGGATCACAAGCTGCTTGGTTCACCCTAACTGCCAGATCCAGCTCCACTCTCCTGCATCCCCCTCCCAACACCCTCCTTCCTCCCACAGGCAGTCCCTGTGTCTTGCTCTCCCAGCCTCACCTGCCTTCTCCTCTTGAAATAAGGTCCTTTGCCTTCCCAACGATCCTGCGTCCTCGGGAGATGCAGGCTGCTTGGCAGCAGGCATGCCCCGATGGATTGATTCAGTTTGACTTCCTCCCACCTATTTATTCTGGTTTCCTAGAAAGCCTTTTTCACTGGAGGCTTCCTGAATGAAGCAGGTGGTGTGTACACTCATGTGTATGTGTGGGTCAGTGGGATGAGGGGGAAGGTGAATCTCCAGCCCCTGCCATTACCCCAGCACTGTGATACACTGTGCCAGCTCTGTGCATCCACGCAGTGAGGGCTAAAGGGATCTTGGCATTTTTGGAATGAGCATCTGGGAATGTGCATCTGATCCTCAAATCACGTGAATGGGGACTAAAAATAATAACCAATTGCGTCTCCTTCCTGCAGCAGCATCTGGGGTAACTTGTGTAGGGAGGAGCAGCCATCAACCCCTAACACCACCCAGCAGCATGCCTCTGCTTTGCAGCCTAGGTTCATGTGTGTATAAGGACTCAAAGCCTGCAAGCTATTTTTATTTGAAGGGTTTCTCTTAGGGAGGGATGTATGGTGAACTTTCTCCTACCTTACCCATCTGTTTCTGACCTGGCCTATTTAAAATGCCCTGGATTTGCACTTAAAACCTCATTTGCCCTTTGCAGAGGAGCTGACACAAGCGGCCATTGTATCAGGGAAAAGATGACAGCATTACAATCAGAAGGCTGTGAAGACCGCCCCTGTGAATACGAGGGGACACCACATTTTGAGAGCAGCCTTCCCTGACAAAAAGTTGGACAGACTTTGGCTGTGGCAGGTCTGCAAGATTGCTGATAGGAATAGTTACTGCCATGCTGCCAGTGAGTTTTTGCACTTTTTTCAATCCTCAGCTTTAGCGGTGCCACTCTCTCTGCAGTGGAACTGACCACCTGTGGGTGACAGAGTCAAAGAAGAGCTGCCTGTGGTGACAGCTTTGTTTAAACTTATTTGTTCTGTAGGGTTTCTTTTCCTTTCTCCTAACCCAAAAATAGCCAGAGATTTCTTTCAGCAAGTAAATATCATTTCCTACCAAGGAATAGCAACAGCGTATGGATCAGGCACTGGACGTCTAGGGGAGAAAAGCCCAGCAGAGTCCAACCCAGATCACACCTGGATTCACTTTGGTCCTCCTCAGGGACTGGGCAGCTCTGGTAAAGCAGAGTATGGTTCAGCCTCCCTGTGTCAGGTTTCTTCCTCAAGTAAAACTAAGTACTTCGTGGCAGAAGGTGGGGGAATCCTGCCACAGGGATGCAGACAGCAGCATAGCCTGGATGTGGTCCTTGATAGATGTTGGCTTAGCTTCATGCTCAGCTGAATGCCTGTCCCTCCTGCTCCATCATACAGAGGAGCCCTGGGAGCATGAAGTTGTTCCAGCATCACAGACTGGGTTTGGCATCTTTGGGATGACACCATTGCCATGAAGGTGAGCATGAAGGTGCCTCAGCTGGGGCCTGGTTTCTACCAAGAGAAAGGTCAAAGCTAGACTTGCTCCATGGTCAGAGGTGTGCATGGTAGTGGGAGAGAAGCAGTGCATTGCAAAAGGGAGATGGGAACTCCAGGCAGCCGCATTTGGCTTTGCCAGTGAGTAGGGAAAGGCCTGGCTGGATTGAACCAGCAACCACCACCACGATGTGCCAAGATCATCCCTGAAATCCTTGTGTGAAATTGGGTCTCCTGGGAAGCCA
Source organism: Heliornis fulica (assembly GCA_013399135.1). Classification (NCBI taxonomy): domain Eukaryota; kingdom Metazoa; phylum Chordata; class Aves; order Gruiformes; family Heliornithidae; genus Heliornis; species Heliornis fulica. The sequence goes on from VXBZ01007182.1 coordinate 1,151,102, forward strand.
GCCCAGAACATAGGGTATATAAAGCCCTGCCTGCCTGGCAGCCCTGGCAGGTAATGAGCATCTTGAGTCATACCTGGGCAAGGTGTCCCCAGGCTGTGATAGACTCCCAGATTGGGTGGGTCAAGGTGCAATTGCCAGGTTCTGTGCCCCAAATTTTGAGGCAGGCCTGGATGTATGACTGGCAGACAGCTGTGTGGGGCAGAAGAAGACAGCTAGAAGCCTGCTGGAGGAGACCTGGCTTGGCAGGGAGATCAAGGTCCTGGGAGTGGGAAGGAAAGGAGAGGGATCAAGAATGAGAATTGAGCTGGGGTGGGGTGTGGGAAGCGGAGCTGAAAAGAAATGTCTGAGAGTCTTTCTGTGGGAGGATGAGAATTGGATTCCCTTAGCGTTGCCAGATCCATTGAGCCCTGATCCAGACACTTCCCAGCAGGCCATGGAGGCTCTGCAGCCTCCCCACCCCGAGCCTTGCTCTCAGCAGTACCCAGAGAAGCTGAAGAATGACAGCAACACTCTGCAAGCTTCATCATCTTTGAGGTGCTATCAAACCCTGTGGGGGAGCCCCATCTCCTTTGCTGTTTGCCATATATACCACCAGATCCAGTTCCCAGATGGTGGTCCCTTCCTTTGCACAGGTCACCAGAGGAGGGGATGGCCTGGACAAGAGCAGAGAGTGCCCAGGGCAGTACAGGAGCATTGGAGACAGGAACAGAACGGTTGCTGAGCATAGGTCAGAGAAGTATGGTAGACCCTGACATCTTTCATTGCCTCACCTGGCTGGAGGCAATAGAGGTGACCCTTGCATTTCCACTGTATATGATCAAAAGATGGTGTATTCCTTGCTTTTCCACCACTTCCTCCCTTATCCTTCCAACCACTGAAGATATTCACTTCTTATTTGCAAACATAAATCTCTGTGAGTTGGGAAATCTGCTGCTGCCGCCCCGGTTGGAAGCCCTACGCCCTTTGTGCTTCCTGGGAGGCAGGCTCCCTGCACATGCTATCTGCTCTCCAATCAGCTGTGAATCATGGACCATCGGCAGCATCTCACACAGAGGGAGAGTGAGATGCAATTCCAATCCCCAGGGAGCACTGTGGCCATCTCTCCCTTCTAAGTCTTTTGAAGTTTGCAGTTGTTCATTAAAAAAACACTAATTTCCTGTTGAAGAAACAAGAGGAAAATTTCTGACTCCACAGTTCCTGATCTGTGGCCAAGCCACAGAAGATCTGCCATTGCTTCCCTGTCTATCCAGGTACTGACCAGTGCTCACAGCTGAGGTGCTTCACTAGGCTACCCCAAAACATGGTCCCCACCAGCAGCACCATGCTGCCACCCGTTCCTGAATCCAGCTCATCCAACACTCCCTGCTGTGTCCACCAGGAACAGATACACAGAAGTAAATGGAGTTGGATTCCTGCATGACATGAATCATGTCCAGCGAGTCTTGAGCTGACCCTTGCAAGGAGCTCCTGAGGCATTGCATGAAAATTATTTATGGGTGTTTTTTATTGCCTGTACAAGGATGTAGGAATCAGGCAGCGCCCTTGTGGTTTTCTTCTGTCAAATTATGATCAAGGTTGCTATTTTGCTGCCCAAATATTTAAGTGTGAGGCAAAAATCTTTACAAGGACTACCACATTCCTTAGGTTATCTATATTGGTCCTGCCTTGGCCTATAAATTCTAGAGGGAATACCAAAGTAAATAATACATTTGCCTGCACATATGTTGCTCCAGGGAAACTCCTATTTCCTGTAGCACAAAGGTCAGTAGGTCAGGGACCTACTTGCAAATCAATAGACAATTACCTTTCGAGTGACACCTGCATTAACCTTTGACATGCGTTAGTCTGGATGAGGTTAAGGCCACCAGTCCCTATAGGGAGAGTCCTCCATTGTGCCTATGATTTATTTGCATTATCTGTTTTCCCTGCTTGATCTTTGGAATTGCTGGCACAGTTCCCACATGGCATGCAGGGCCGTTTCCCTGCACATTGGTCAGGACTGGCAGGAGATACACAAGGCTGTGTTTTTTGCTCATGTGTCAGAAACAATAAGGAAAATATATATGTTTGGAAAGGCAAAAAAAAAGTAAATAAAATGAGCAAAACCCCCGAGAAACAAACAGACAAGAGGAAGCAATTACAAAGACCCCCTGTCAACATAAAGCTTTTCTATCTATAAGACGTGTCCTTAGCTCAGTCATTAACGACACCCATAGGTCATTAATAGTGAATGAGTTGGAAAAATCAAACTCACTTGCTGTTAGAGCTGAGCTGGAAAGAAAATTGCTGGCTCCTACAGCTTCCAGACTGGTGTGAACCACTCCTTATTTTCATCAGGGTCTGGTTAACACTTAGTATTTCTTTCAGCTTGCATAAAGAAATCAGGCTGGTCGCTTCACTCGGCTTGTTTCTTTTGCTCTCCATCCCCTGCAAAAATCACACAGGCACAGTAGCACTGAGACATTTGCTAAGGCTCCCCTGAAGCAACTGTGATGGTGGCATCCCTCCTGGTCTCACCTGGAAGACTGGCTCTCCATTTAGCAAAGGAGAGATGGTACTGCTCAAGACCTGAAAAAGGGGTTCTCTGACCCCATAAACCCAGTAATGGGGGAATTGGGCTGTGACACATTTCACAGAATCAACACAGATTTACACACGGGCCAGGGTTGGCAGGGACCTCTGGAGATCACCTAGTCCAATCCCCTGCTAAAGCAGGATCACCTAGAGCAGTTTGCACAGGATCACATCCAGAAAGGGTTGAATCTAGAGATATTCAATATCTGGAAATATCTATAGATCTTGTAATATCTCCAGACTCCACAACCAGTCTGGGCAGTTGGTTCTAGTGCTCTGTGACCCTCACACAATGAAGAAGTTTTTCTTCATTGAGATGGAACTTTCTGTGTTCCAGTTTATGTCTGTTGTCCTTGTCCTGTCACTGGGCACCACGAAAAAGAGTCTGGCCCCATCCTCTAAACACCTGCCCTTTAGATATTTGTAAGTATTTACGTGATCCCCCCTCAGTGTTCCCTTCTCCCTCTCCCTTTCCACAGAGACTCTGAAATATCTCTTTTCTGGATATTACCGAGCTTGAATTGTCACACAGGGACTCATGAACACAAATCTCTTTCCATCACTTCAGATGTTGTTCCTTAGTGTATGAAGCAACTACGTCTTCTGTTTATTTCTAATTCCTCCTTTGCACCCCAGAGAAATGTTGCTCGGTTGCTTTGCTGCTGCTGGTGAAAATCCTACTGCAAAGCACCACTTTTGTAAAGCAGGTAAAGGATGGGCTGCTGATCATCTGAAAATGGCTGGCACCTCCCAAACAGCTCCTGCAAGGACTGAATTCCCAATCAGCACAAGCAATCCCACCAGAGTGCAAAATGCCCAGTGGGCTTTAGATAACACCAACAAATACTCAACTGGCAAGAGGGTACTATATTCTCAAGCCCACCACACTGGCTTACCAAAAGTACTCTGGTTTAGCCACCACCCTACCCCTGCCACCCTTCTTTAATCCACAGGGACACCCTGGGTGCAAAGGGGCAGCTCCCTCAAGCTGGGCTTGACATTGCTCTGGGCATGGGCATTTTTGGCCACTGACTTCTGATTGCACTTGGGACCTGTGGGTGCTTCTGAAAAGTAATTAAGAGCCAAAATTAAAATGGGCAGACCATAAGACTTAACACATTGCAGTTGGCAAATGCTCCCTAGCCCTCTGGTTTACTTCAAGACCTAAACCTAGCTGATTGTATCCAGTTAACAGGATAGTTCTGGATGCCATTGAGACTCTGCCAAGCACAATCTATAGGATGTTTTAATTGGAGTAGAGAACAAAAAGACCTTTGACCAAGCCCAGCAGATCATGTTAACGGGAGGATTGTGCTGCTCTTTGGTCACTTCCCTCGAGCTGTTCATGTTAGAGGGAATGGACCCAAGGTTGAAATTTTCTTGCCAGCTGTACCTTCTGCCCAGATGCTTTGTGCACAGTAGAAATTAACTCTGACCACCCAAAATCCTGCAGGCACAGTAGCACTGAGCCAGTTGCTGAGGCTGCCCTGAAGCAACTGTGATTGTGGCATCCCTCATGGTCTCACCTGGGAGGCTGGAGACATCTGTCTGAGGGTGAAGCTGAGAAGTGAAAGGGTGAAGACAGTCCTTTCTTATAACTGTCATGGGAACAGGTATCAAGAAGCAGCTTGAGTGTGGAAGTGTGAGGTTTCTTGCAATGTAATGTCCTCCTCTTCCCAGTCATGTTACAGTAATTTCACTTTTCAAGGGGCTTCTTGGGAATCCAAGTTCAAGATCTGTCCCATAGTCTCCACTCAACTCCTCAAAGTAGCAGCATCTTCATCTCTTTCCCTTTGGCTCAGCTGGGTCCTGCAAGCTGGGCTTTGCCACAGTGACATTTTCTTGCAGGAGCCTTTCCTCCCAAGCACCTAAAGTGACCAAGCTGCCACTTCTTTATGCAACTTTTGGGACACCCACCCTTAGGAACTACAAGCTGAATCACAGAACAGAGCTGGATGAAGACTGTGCTCTGTCGCAGCAGGCAGGAGGATGGATGTTTCCCAAGGAGACTGCTGATCTGCAGCTCTGCTGGTAAAAGCTTGAGCACTGGGACTGCTCTACCACCTGGGAGCCTCAGCAGGCAGCAAATGTTTCCTGTTTTCCACCCTCCTTTCCTTTCAGTGTCTGCTCTGAGCTGCTTGGTGTCCTTGCCTTGCAACATCATACAGCACCTGTGCTTAGGGACAGTTCACAGATTCACAGAATGTCAGGAGTTGGAAGGGACCTTGAAAGATCATCTGGCCCAACACCTCTGCCTGAGCAGGATCACCTAGATTAAATCACAAGGATTTGTCAGTGTTGGGTTAATGGGTGAACTTGATGATCTTAAAGGTCTTTTCCAACCAAAATGATTCTGTGACTCTACCCTGCTTCAGAAGGGGCTGCGTTTGCCCAGAGGTCAGATGATGCCCCAGAATCTGCCTGCCACAAGCTATCCAGTCATCAGGAGAACACCAGAGGAGAGACAGGCTTTGCAACAGCAGCAGTAAAATCAGCGCTGCTGCAGATTCCCAAGGAGCTATGTTTCTGGGGACCAGCTTGGCAACACAGTCCCTTGAGGACTGAGGCATTTGGTCATGGGGTGTGGGAGGGGTCACCAGGTCTGTTTGGGCTGGAAACAGAAAAGGTCATCTTAGATTATGTGATGGCAGGTCCAAAATTTATTTGTAGTCCTCCATCCTAGCCCTTCCCAGCATCCCCATCATGGACAGCACAGGTGACATGGGGTAGACCAGCCAGGGGAGGATGGCAGGTGCCGATGTGGGAGCCCAGCTTGCAGCATCCCAACCGTGCCAACTGAAAGACAATGTCTCACCCACAGACGCATGCCGGTGCGGTGGGACCACGCAGGAGGGCCTGCTGCCTCAGGGCCGGCTGCCTCAGGGCCTGCTGCCTCCTCGGGGCCTGCTGCCTCGCGCCTGCCTCAGGAGAGTGCGAGGGGGAGCTCGGCTGGGACCTTGGTTTCACTTCCTGCCCTGTGTGGGGAGAGATCATTAAAAATATCTGACTAAGGCAGACTTCTTTGCTCTCAGTATTACTAAGCCCTCCCGCTCCCCGGCCCCCCTGCGATGACACGGTGTGGGCAGAGCTATTTCACTTTCCCCTGGTTTGCAGACTGTCCCATCTGGGTAGGCAGGTGTGCGGCGCTGCCGGGCGGCACAGGTCCCAGCCTCACCGGTGATCCTTTCTCCAAGATACCTGAGCACTTTCCCCCAGCATTTCAGTAGGTCACAGCATCGTAATCCTCAGAGAGCTCTGGGGACACTGAGCCAGGGGAATGTGGGTGTTGCTGAGGGACATCAGGTCCTGGGGTCAGCACAGGGGGTAATGCTCAAAGGAAGGGAAGGTTTGGGACCTGGTTGTGGGCACAACTGTCTCCTATGTGGTGTTGCAGAGAGACAGAGCTTGATGATCTCAGGCTTGGCTGCCATCAAGTTCATCATAATTTGATTTCCTCCTGGATTAATATGGTTACCATGAAAGAGAGGAGTACTTACTATCTATCTCCACAACTGCAATATTGGTTTTAGTGGCCATGTTGACTAATCTGGACTGACCTTTACAAATCTGTAACATGCCTTGTCTTGCAGTGTAACTTGCAGCCTAGTGCACATAGAGACATTGCAGCTTAGAGGAACAGTGGTTTGTAATTTAATGTATCCCCTTTCACATGCATCGAGCCCTGTGGTGCAATTAGATGCTCTCTTTTGCAAAGGCAGTAATTAGTGCTTCTGCAGTAGCCTGGGAGTTGGGAGTGGGACAGGGCATGTGAGGTGAGCTGTAGCCAGGTTGGGTTGAATGGCTATCAGAAGCTCATCTCTGAAACAACAGTCAAGAGAGTAGCACAGCAGGTCAGCTGGAAAGACTGTTTCTTCTTGTTTTTCCACTCTTGCCTTACTAAACATTTTTACTGATTTCACTGCAGATCAGGAAATAAATGCTACACCTACATGGTCTGTCATGGAGGTGCATGTTTCATGCCATATTTCCAAATTCCAGACTCTGACTCTTGGATTAGATCAGCTTTCATTATGCATATTCTGCCCATCTCTGATGCTGTTCTTCCAGCTGTACTGATGATTGCTACAGGATCCCATTAGATGTTGGATCAGATTTCAAAATGGGTGCAATTAACCTGGGGCAAAATATCCACGTACCACCTAAGCTCTAAATCCCATGAGTTTTGTTGCTGCAGAAGATTTGTGTTTTCACCCTGTTGGTGCAAGCAGGTGGCAAACTGGTAGGTGATAATCTGCTGATATTAATACCGTGCTGCAAGTAAGTGGAAGCTGCCGTATCTCTCCATCAGGAACTTGACTGGCATTGGGTAAGGCTATCAGGTTCTGCTTAGGTGAGATGGCACTCAACAAGGAGTCTTGCTCTGCTGGCATACAGCAATGAGGGCTTCGCTGCACTTGGGATGGGAGCCCTGGAGACCAGCTCTGCTACAGTCTGTTCCCCACACCAGGGCATTTGGTATGAGCACACAGGGCACCACTGAAACCTTGTGTGTGGAGCCATTTGCAGATACAGGTCCAGGAGCAGATGTGAAGGATGGATGGAGCTGCCCACCTGTGCAACCATCCTCAAGAAGGTCAGTGATGCTGACCGAGGCTGATGAGACCTATTGCATCCCTGGAGCATGCTGTGCTTATCAGAGATGTCCTGGACACCCCAACACTGCTGTCACTTCATATGAAGCTGGTGAGACTGGGAGCAGAGCTGGCACCCCGTGGGAGGGCACTGTGGGAGGAATCTACAGCATTACTTCATGGAGGCAGGAGAAGCTGATGAATAAAGCCAGAGGTGCTGGGCCAAGCCCACTGTGGAGAAAGGGAAGGTGGTTTTCAGTGAATCCATCCTTTCTTCCTCGTAGGAGTGGCAGGGCTGCAGCAGTGGTGGAAATGTTCATAGAGTGAATTATTTCCTGCACAGATGGACCCCTTAATTTAAAACCCTGGGAATAACTTGTTTGGGGGTGCTGCCGAACAGGATTTGGTGCAGACAAAGCCTTTCAGAGTAAACCTGACACAATGCCTCCCTGGAAATTAAACTCCGGGAGGGATGTGCCCTTGGGGGCTCTGGGAAGACACCTTATGCACTCAGCAGCAACCCTACTCCCTCCTGTGCAGGCTGCTTGTGCAAAGCAGAAAAGATTGGTCACTGTTTGGGAGGCATTTTTGTACAAACTAACCAGGAATTAGAGATAAGTGACTATTTTCAATGTTTAATTTAAAAGGTTTGGTTGTTTTTTGCAGATGATTTCATGAAGCACAGGAAAGGCCTTCCTTAATAAGACAGGATTTTAGGAAATGTGAGGCTACGTGCACTGTTTCCAGCACACCGGGGTGCTGCAGGTGTGGGAGTGCTTAGGATGCTTCAGAGAGGAAGAAGGAGGGAGACGACAGCTTTTGGGATGAAGTGGTTTTCCTACAGCTAATCAAAGTCCCTCACTCAGGGCTAGAACAAAGCAACCAGCACGGCTCCTTTTTACCGTCGTCAAATGAGAGAGGTCTCTGCTGGCCAGTCGGCATGGGGGCAGTGGTGGGTTGCTGTCACCCTGCTGTCAAGGTCTGAAACACTGGGCGACCTCATCCACCGAAGCAGCACTCTGTGCTGGGCAGTGCAGCTCCTCTCAGTGCTGGTGAAGGACATCTGTCAGTCATCACCCACACCTTCCTGAGCAGAAGCCACCTTGGCCAGGTGGGCAGACCACAGCCTCAGGTCCAGGACCCACCTCCCAAGATATGCCAGTTTTCCAGTGTTCACCAAGGTCACTCATAACCTGCTCTGAACACGAGAAGCTTTTGGCTGGTGTTGGGTAAGCCCTGATTAGCAGTCCAGAGGTGGCTGGTCCATGGAGGAGAAGCTGAAATGGTGCACCATCACCTCCTCCTGCCTTTCCAGGGCAGCAAGGGTGGGAAAAGGGGGGCAATGAGTGTGACTATGTGTGTGTGGTTGTATGTATGCGTGTGTGGGTGTGTCTGTGTGGGTGTAGGACAAAGCATGTAAACAGAGTTTAAAAAAAACATGCTCTGTGTGTGAGGATGGAGGCTGGGGAAGGAAAAATTACTTAGCCACAAAACAGAACTCCTTTACCTGTTTTTCTCATAAAGCAGCATGAGGATGTTTCTGCTAAAGCAGCCTCCTTTCACAGCAGCTGCATTATGAAATGACTTCTTTTTAACAAATCCATCTGCCTGCTTTTTAATAAGCAGGGCTTTCCACCATTGTATATGTGCGAGGTCTGACCTTTTCATAGGAAAAAACATTCATAACCAAAAACTATAAATAGAAACCTTCAGACTGGAGCAGATAAAGATGTAGGTTATGTGACTTTAAAAAAAAAAAAAGAAAAGAACATAATGTGGGAGGGAAAGGAACAAGTTCTTTTAAAAAGTCATAAACTTCTGTTATTGCCTTAAGCTTTCTTAATATTTACTGAAACATTTAAAGAAAGACTTAAAACAGTAGGGCTTACAAGGCATCTGTATCTAAGCAGGTATTTTTACAAAGGAAAGGAAAAAAGATTAGAAATATGTTTAGTTTAGGAAAAAGGGTATTTCCCCTGACTATGAAACAAAGAGTTTATGCAAGGTTTGTATTTCTAGGATAAGTTAAGTTTTATATTTTGTTCGTGTTCAGCTTCTGCAAGCTCTCGTATGTGCATGTAACTTTGCTCATGAGTATAGACACAGCCTTCAAAGGGACTACTCATGTGAGAAAAGTTGATCGTTCTTTGTTTCCATTTCAAACCATATTTGGTCCATATTTTAAGCCCCAGCTGCTGGAGGCAGGTGATTACATGAGATTCTCAGCTTTCATTAAAAAATATAAGTAGAAAAGAGAGTTTCTAATGCTTGTGGTTGAAGAGAAAGCTTGAAAACATGTCCTCCACAAAGCTTCAGGACCAGAAGCCAAATCACACGAAACCAATCTTCCACCTAAATCTGTTAATCACACACATTTCTTGATTGGGAGCACTATTTGTTAAGTGTATGACAGAGGAGTTTGAGAAAGGGGAGTAGGAAGCGATCGGTGTAATTGTGGCTTAGATAAGCCACGTCAGCAAATCACTGCTGCCACATGCAAAGACCCTTAGCAGATGCCGACTCACAAATGCTCTGAAGAGCTTCACTTAGCAAACACTCAGGTAAGTCAAAGAGAATCAGGAGAAGGCTTTGGTTAAGCATGAATTTAGCTCATCTTTTGTATCCCATGCCTCAGATTCCAGGATATTGGTGTCTCTGATATTTAAGACAGCGCAGGAAATAAATCAACTTGCTTGGTGCTGTCAGCATGGAAATAAAGATAGCTGTAGCCACTGAAGGGTGCAGTGGTAATACAATACTTAGAGTCTCTGTGCTGCTTTTTTATATACTTCAGCAGCATAAGAAACAATTACACTGATCCATATTTCATCAGGCATCACAGGCTGAGCATCTTCTACAACTATTGTGTAGCTTCTCCAGTGCTGGCTTTGGCTTACTTAGAGAGGTGTATTTTTGCTGTGGCTGCTCAATGCCAGGGTCCTTTCTCCTGAGATGCAGTACCTCACCATCACTGCTCCAGGGCACAGTGTGGTGATAGCCTTTCCTTGAACTGAACACCTCCAGTACCATGACATCACCCGTGTGAGGAACACAGCCAGACCAAATAATGGGGTTTGTCCAGCAGCCGCAACAAGGAACTTGGTCTCATTTCTGCTGAATGGCTTTTTAGGTTGAGTTTCTGTCACCACTTCCCCGATACCTATAAATATGTTGTTCATATATAGAAAATGGGAAGCGATTTAGAGATCACAGAAACGAGAGTGGGACGGTGATTTCTGCAGAGATGTCTCTGCTTGTGCCACTGCAGCTCTGCGGGCAAAAGTGTGTGTGAACACTCACCACACACGGAGTTTTAACTCATAGCTTCATTTCTCCCCAAAGATGATGGCCTCTTAACCAACAGCCTCCCAGGCAGGAATGTTGGAAATGTTTTTCAGAAGCTGCAATTGCTGCAGAGATATCAAGACCCCAAAGTCACGCAAGTGAAACACAAACCCTTGGGCATCCAGGAAAGAAGTCATGAATTCTGTGTGGGTGGTTTGAAGAGAGGGGAACCCCACCATCCACGTGCAGAGAATTGGGGCATAGATTTTGCTCAACAGCTGGTGCATGGCTGCTCTCCATTGCTTGGGGAGGGATGCAAGGAGGAAAGAAGGGCTTCCTTTGGGAGAACTTGAAGTTTGCAACAGATGCCTCTTTTAAGAGCAGAAATGTATTCTTCTGTTCAGGGCTGCACTTGAAGTGGTCATTAAGGTGAAATTTGGCCCTGTGGAAGTTGATGGCAAAGTCCTCATGGACTTTGGCCTGGTTTGAATTCCAACTCTTGGGTTTGACTGTGGTCCAGCTGCTGCCTAACCCTGAGACTGACCTTCTGCCTTCCACCGAGTTTCCTTCTACAGTGGGGCCCTGGTTGTATCTCACCAATAAAACACATAGAATTAAATGATGAAAGGGTGTTTGAGTCGTGATTTTCATCAGCGTTTCCTTTTCAGTGAGCTCAAAGTCTCGTCTGAATGCAGCCTACTATTTCAGTCTGCAAGAAAAGGCTACTTAGAAAATAGGTTTTGAATCAGATGCTTTACATAAACCATGTCTTTTACTAAAAACTGATCCATTCTTCTCTTTTTCACTCCTACAATAGCAGTTCTGCAGTGAGGCATTAGAAGATTCAGTACTTTCATCTTGTCTCAGAATATTTAAGGTGGCTAAAGAAGATAATAATAATAATAATAATAATAATAATAATAATAATAATAATAGAAACATTGAACTAATTCATCACAACTGATTTATTTGCCACACGTGGGTGTGATAAGTCATCCAGAAATAGGTCACGATTTTCTGAAATGTATCTGAGATGCAGGAGTATTTGCCGAGTAATTTATATCAAACAAATCCCTCTCACTGTTAGTAGACGGTGCTTTTATTTTGAGTTGTTTTGACTGAGTAACACCGTGGTTCACATGGTGAATATCTGTTTCTTGATTAGGAAATGGAGCAGGCACCTAATTTTAACTATGTACCAGATATCTCCTAGCTGAAGCCAACCATAAACACATGTTCAGGCTAAGGGAGCACAGGCAGATTGATTTTGGCGACCAGTCCATGAGTAACAGAGACATTTCAGCAACAATGAGCTTGCCACTGTCCTAAGACTGGAGATTCTGCAGTAGGGCACAGGAACATCATTTTAACTGTCCTTCCTGAGATTACAATAGGTTGGGGAGGCTGTGCCAAAAAGTGAAAAAAAATCAGCCTTATCTGAAAAAAATATCAGAGGGGACACACTTGTGAACAGAAAAAGAAGATCCATCAGAACTGCTTTTTTTTAAGAGTTTGGCAGGTGTGTAAGGAAGTTAGATTTTAGAATGGCTGAGATCAATGGGCAACAGCTCATTTTTGCCTAAGGAGTTGCCTCACTCTTCCAAGGCTTGAGTTGGTGGTGGGCATGAGAGGCACCTCTGTCAGAGGCAGTTGAAGATGGACTCAGGCACACTGATATCAGTTGGAATCCTTTTCAGGTGCATATCAAATAACATGAAATTGCAGCAAATAGGAGGTAAGAGAAGTTTGTCAAGGCCATTGCAAACAAGATTTTTGTTCAAGTTGAATCACCTGTCCCGCTATTTTTTGTTGAACCCATCTCTCTGTATGGACCGAAGAGATGCATGCTGATTTGGGCTTCAACATTTATTGTAAGCCTGTGTCTGTGTGTGGGAAAGCAGGAAACTTCCCTATTGTGCTTGGAATTGTAATGCTATAGAGGTGTTTATGCGTGTGGGGGTTATTCCTTTATGAGAAGGGGGATAAATTATACTTGACTAAAGCCATCGTTACATCCACACTAGGGAATTCCTCTATCTGCCTATCACTCTAATGCTCACTCCATCACTCTAACTGCAGTAGTTAAAGAAAAACACTCATTGACCAACACACAAGTATAAGAAACAGTGTAGACCCAGGATTTTCTGCTTTCACTGTTTCTGTTAAAAAAAAAAAAAGGCAAATTAAATTGTAAAATAATTTCTGTGTGTATTAACACACTTCGCACAGCCTCTACAATATAAAAGCGCTTTGGCTTCTCTCAGAATTAGCCTGAATAAATTCATAAGGCCATATTTCTTTACACAGCACATAATCATTTCCAAAGCATCTGCCATAAAAGGGGGTGATTGAAACAGATTTCCTAGTGGACAATTTCCTGCCTGATCCTAACACTTTCATCTCAGGAAACTGAATCCAAAACTCATGGTTGCCAGCATGAAATCTCCATTGATCTCAGTGGACTTTGGTTCAGCTCTGAAAGATGTGAGAACAGATACTGAGAACTTGTGTTTCTGGAGCTTGGGGCAGCACCATCCCTGTTTGACACACCACAGCTAGACCCACATGCAGCAGAGCTCCTTTCTGCAGCCATTGTCCTGTGGTCCATATCATTTTCTTATGCTCTCAATGCAGCCAGTGTGACAGGGGATTATGGAAATGGATAGGAATGTGAACCAGTGATCTGGGAAGTAGATCTCAAATTGGCATGGTTGGAGACGACAGGAGTCATTCACTGATCAGATGCTGTGGCTCAGGATAGGAAACCTCATGTTCATGTAGACCTTCCCCACGTTTCCCACTGTCAGCTGCCTCTGGTCCACCTCAGCACATGACTTTGGGGTTCATGTGTCTCCAAGAAGGGACATAAAAATAATGTGTAGTGAGTGCCTAGGGAGGTTTCTTACCTTGTTTTCTGAATAAAAAAAACCCTGTCTGACATCGCAAAACAGGTACCTTCATTCCCATAGCAGCGGGGACAGATGATTCAGTGGGTAGAAACCTGGTGTGAACCTGAGCTGGTTTGAGCTGAGAATGAGAACTTCAGTGAAATGAATTGATGGTTTCAGTTCCGGATCTGGTGGGCAAATTAAAAAAAAACAAACCCAACCCCTGGCCCTGTACTTCAATGCTTGCTTTCAGGGAGCCACACAGCACAGAAGCCGAGCATGAAGACTGACTTACCTGTCACCCTTAGATATAAGCATATGCCCCCTGACCCATAGAAGGCAGGAGAGGCAGGCAGGGATCCTGCCTGGAGCACCCAGGCAGAACCCAGGACCCAAAGGCATTTTCTCCTGCATGTCCCTTCTCTGGGAAAGAGAGCAGTACCAGGGAAAAACAGTAAAGTGGAAACAAAGCTCCATCTCTACAAGATCTCATTCATCCTGAGACTGCCTAAAATGATTCAGGTATAAACATTATCATGCCAGTACTTACTGGCATTTTCATTCAAGTACAGTGTACGAGGGAATCTCAGTTAACCCTCCAGTGGCCAGGAGATGTAGGGTGGTATAATTTATTGCACAGCTTCAGAAAGCCAGATTCAAGAGAGCTGGCAAGTCAGCATCCCTGTATCTCCTGCCAGTTACACCAGCCTGCGTTTCGCTGCTCCCTCTGAAGAACTGTAAGCAGCTTTCAACGGCTTTAAAAGTCCCCACCACATCCCTGTGAATGAAGTAAAAAATCCACCTCTTTTAACAAAGAGGGAGAAAAGAGGGCTCTGGAGATAAAAAGCGTGAGGTTTGGGAACCTGGTGGTAGAGCAATGGGGAGCAGGCAGGAGCTCTTGGCTGCCAGGAACATGGCCTTCCTGAGCAGGCAGTCAACAGGACGAGTAGCAGGAACAATGAGCTAAGTGCTGCAATGGAAACAAACACCTTTTTTTAGGCGCTCTGCACTAAGCTGCTGCTGCTACTTTTATCACACCATTCATTTGGGAAGAAAGCAGAACAGCAAAACAAAGTGCACGCACAAAGCCGCACGCTGTGCCTGAGCTCACGCGAGTCACCGGCCTCCAAGTTTAGTTGTTAAATTATTTCATTTAACAGCCTGGGACTGCATTGTTCTTGCTATGTTGTTAAGTCTTTGTAACTGGATTACAGCCGGTTGGATCCTTAGGGCAGGACCTGGATGACCTAAGGGAAATGAGGACCACAAATTGATGCTGACTTCTTCTGGGCAGCCAAAGCCAATGTCTCCACTGCGCAAGTCTTCCATGAAGGCTCTTGAGCTGTTTTACAGATAAACACACACACGTGCACGTGAACCCCCCTGGCAAAAACAATGGTTGTTTTGCATGCCAAATGTGTCAGTTGCATTTCTTTTTACGACTGAATTCATTCTCAAGTCATGAATGCAAAAAAAAAACCAAAACAAAAATCAACAAACCAACCAAACCGAAAGAAAAAAAAAGCTTCATGAGCGTTTAAATTTAGGGCATTAATTTTGCATTCCAGTGTAGAGGGAACCCAACAGAGTGAAACCTCAGAAAAAAGGCACTCCACCTCTTCTTTATGAGCAATTTCATTCTGCTTGTGTTTCCAGAGCCTACTTCAAAGTGCAGATGCATTTCAGGTAAATAATGACAGCTTCAGAACAAGTTTTCCTTGTAACACAAATCACCTCACTAATGAAATCAGGGGAAAAAATTCAGAACAACTTGACATCCATCTGCCTGAAATCAAATCCTTCTACTTACATCGTATAGCTAGGGGCCTGATTCCTCTCCCCAACAAATTGGGGTGAAACTCCTGCAGACACAAGCTGAATGGACCTTTTTAGTCTCACTTGGTGACCCTGGCCAGAACCTGGGTGAGGATACCCTGGTCCTTCCAGTTTGAGGAAGGGAACATGCCTGGGGGCGCAGCAGCAAACAATGGGGTCAGGTTCAGAAGAATATGAGGCACCTTCCCTCAGCACCGAGAACAGTTTCTATAGTTTCCACATTTCCTTCCTGCTCATGTCAATCATGCACAGGAGAAAACAATGAAGAAAAACCAACTCCACGTGGAATAAAGTAATGAGAACCCAAGAATGAGCCACATGCAAAAAGAAAAGAGTCATCACATCCAAGGTTGAAAGTATTGACTGGCTGGACTGCCAAATAAATCAGACTAGCCCTGGGGACTTGGATCTATACCTGTACTTACCTCTTCACCTCAGACCTCAAGAGCAAGCTTCCCTTTTGCTTTGGAAGCCTGGCAGTGGGAGGATGGTGAAGCCTTCCTATGCATCACTGAACCACTTGCCACACTGTGGCTCTGCGCCTGCCTCCTGAGCTGCTGCTTTTCCCAGGTCCCATTAGCTTTCCCAAAGGCCCAGCAGTCAGATGAGGAGGGCTGAGATGTCCACTTGGCTTGGCAACAGAGAAAAGCAAACTGCATTTGAACCTGGAAATTTACAGGAATGTAGAGCAGCCGTGTTGCTAAGCCAGCTGCAAACCTGCTTTGCTCCGGGCTCTTCCCTTTGTAGGGTTGAAGGAATGAGGCGCCTGTTGCCAACTAGGACATCAGTACTACAAACAAATAGAAAGCCCTTATCCCACCAGCAATCTCGGCCTGGTAACGGGCAGGCAGCTAGAGTAACAAGAAAGCTCGGGCTCCTTCCTACTCATAGAAAGGGGAGGCGGCAGGACACAGGTTATAATTAGAGCCACCCACAGCAATTTTGGGGAAGCTTCAGCACATGGATTGGGATCTTCTTGTAAGTGCTGCCAATTCACCATCTGCTTTGACTAGGCCAGTCCAGAAACCCAGTTGCAAGTGCCCACAGACACATCTCCTGCGTGCCTGGACTTCAGCACTGCTCTAAGACACCTTGGTGCCTGCAGGGAAAAGTGCACAGCAACAGGAACCTCTGTAGGAGCCTTTAGCCTGAGTGTCCTAATTTAAAGGATTTGCTTCAGCTTTGGAGACAAGCTTACACTGGAGCCCTCACTCCTTTCTCTCCAGCAGATTATAAAATGTCAGAGGTTCATCCAAAACTGTATCTTCCCAGGAGTTTTCAGCAGCTGGAAAAACACCCATTCTGCCAAGCACTGCACGCTGGGAGCGCAGCATTTTACATGGTGTGGACACCTCTTCTGTGTGCAGAGCCACAGAACTGTCCAGTTGCAAAAGCATCCCGATGGAATGCAGTGTGAGGCACACGACATGCCCATGCTGGGACTCTGGCACCTCAGAGCCACCCCAATCTCTCCATCCAGCTGCTGTGGTGTAAGCCCTGGCCCATGCCACACTTGTCTAGGACAGGTTGGTTCACATGCTCAGAGCTCAGCTCCTACAGGATGAGGGGCAGTGTGGAGGACTAAGCTAATGTGGTCTTTACACTAGTGTGGCACATGGGTCTTGCACGCTCCTGGACTGAGGTATGAGAACCTCTGCTTTGGTCCTAACTCTTGCGGTGCTAATTCACAGTGTGGATTTCACACCCAGTGTGTGAGGTGCAGGGCTAGTGCATCTCCATCTGCATTGACATCAGAATCCCTATCCCTAGGCAGAGTTACCCTCCCTCAGACACCCTTTCTGGCCCCATGAAAAGCAGCACAAACCTCCATGGTGCAGCTAAACCCTGTCAGCATCAAGATTTAGACCATCTGATTGGGAAAGTGAAGCCACATCAAGCCATTGTGAGAAACAGAGCCTGCCTCGGGAGAAGTGGGTCCTCAGCAGAGGTAACACTGCCTAAATTATTACATTTGCTACTGAACATGTCATTAGCACCATGATTTTTGGTGCTTTCCTCCAAATCACTGCTACAGAGGCCTGGGCCTGGCTGTGAGAACTTCATCTCCTGACATCGTGCTTTTAACTGCCCTGATTTTGGAGCCTCCCTGCTTGCAGAAATAGGCTTCAAAACATGAGCCCAGCACTCTCAGAGGAAACAATTTCTTTTTTTTTTTTTTTACCTCCTGCTGGTATGATTTATTTAAAGAGGGACTTGGGGTCCTGACTCAGGAGTTTTGGGCACTGCTCTGCCTGGGGAGGGTAATCACTAAGCCATTATGGCAACGTGGCCACCCTGGGAAGCCCTGGAATAACTGCTCTGCACTGGCACCTGTGCTCTGCACGGTGCAGCGTGGGTATCTTTCCAGCTGAAGGCACAGCAAGAGCTTTCTTCCAGGTAGATGGAACATAATTATGCAGGTTATGAATGGTGATGTGTCTTCAGGGGGTGGAGACCGGGCAAAGGGGGTGTCAGTGTGTTTTGCAAATGCTTTGAAATGTATTTGTGTGTTTCTGAGATGAACCTGGAAAAAAAAAATACCTGAAAACTGGTTTTGCTTTTCCTGAAGCATTGGCTCTTTCAGGCAGCAGCTTTGCCAAAAGTCATTAATCACATCTTTATTAACAAGGGCGGGGGAACAGTGACCTCAAACAACCGAGGAAAACAGCTAAAACTGCATTCATTTGAAGGACCGCTTTATACAATCTCTCCTGGCCAGCACATGCTGCTGTTGACATATATTTAAAGTGCACTGAGTCTTTGGGATATGTTGGGACTTCTGCACAGAACCAGAGCAGGACTTGACCCGAGGGTGTGTTTGACTTAAGTATGCATCTTCTGGAGTAACAGGGGAGAAAGAGGAAAGTTTTAAGAAGGTTCTTATAAGGTCCTCATACTTTTCTACTACATCAAAGTGTATCATGTGAACAGGACAGGATAAGTACACTGGCTCTTCCCTTCTGAAGCCTCAAAAATCACAAATTCATGGTTCTCATGCTGTGCGTGGTTCAGTTCCAGAGAGAAGACCACTATCACTCAATTTCTTCTAGCCTGCCAGCCTCTGAGCTATCCAGCCCTGTGCTTAATGCCATGACATAGGGTCCACCTCCACATCTCTGTGATTTCCTCTGTTAAAAATGCAGAGTCAGCTGAATGAGCAGCTACATTCGGTGGGGGAACTAACCTATGCCATAGGAACCACTGTTCTTGGAGTGGCCTTGGCACATGATGTGGCCTCCATGCCCCTGCTTTGTCCTATCAAAACTCCATGTTTACTCCTTGTTCCCTGCTCTGAGCTGGTTAATCAGCTTCAGTACAGGGACTGGTGATAGAGCAGGGACTTTTGAGGGGATTTCTGGAGCCTGCCTTGTAATAAACATATTTTTAGGCCGGCTCTCAACAGCATCGCAGGGGAAAAGGCAGGTACTCACCTTGGCCAGGATGCTAATTTGTGCATCACAGTAGGCAGACTGTGAGCCCAAACCCTGGAAGGCTGTTGCCACTGATAAAGAAACCTGTATGCTATGGCATCATGTCCGTTGACATAGCCTTAATTAATGATATTACCAAGCTAATAAGGAGATAAAACACCAATCCCAACACCTGTTAAGAAATTGTCTTAAATACCAGTCACTACTCACTGTGGAGAAACAGATAGTGGGCCAAAACGCACACCTGGAGTAAAGAGGTGTGGCTCCTGTGTTTTCTGGTGAAGTTGCATTTGTTTACTCCAGGACTGACTATGAACCATCCTGATTAACACATGGCAGGTGTGCGCTGGGCGGGAAGTTGTAAACAGCCCCAACCTTATGTAATGGCATGGATCTTGTGCAAGCGCTGTCATCCAGATGGCAGCAGGATTGATGACTGTGGAGATCAGCACAGTGCCAGCCTGGGGTACAGATGCACGTGGGAGTGCACCAACACCACACTTGCTCTTCCCAGACCTTGAACCAGCACCAGGGGTCTCTGGCCACCTCTGAGCCCTGGGATGTTTCACATGGACAGTCCACTTCACGTGGCTTTGGGAACAGTGAACATGACCAGCCATTTCTTGATGGCTGAGAGCTTTTGGGGTTTCTTAATTGGAAAAGATTTGACAGTTGTGACTAGAAGACTTCCCGCTACCATTGGGGTGGTGTGGATGTACTTGTAAAACAACAAAGGGACCTGTTTCACTGAGCTGACTTGATTCTTTGGCTGTTACTTTATTTCCTTGCTGTTGTTATTCTGATCCAGTGAAATTAAAAAGGCATGAGTAGCCTATTTGGATCTGAATGTGTGAGTTCCTGCCCTGCAGAGCTTTCAGTAGAGATTAGATTTTACATGCCATTGTGTGGGGGAGATGTGCCATCAGGCAAAGGAGGAACAAATGCAGGCGGGGCGAGACTGGAGAGACAGAATGCTTGCATGAAGCTGCCTGCTGCTCATCAGGGTGGTATCTCCATCTCACTGGTGTTTGGACAGGTATATCAGAAAACATTCCCCATCTTTGGGTTCTATGGGATGATTGAACCTGGACTGTGCAAGACAGGGCAGCCACTTCTTCCTCATGTTAGCTTTTTTAATCTTGTCCTAAGAAGGCCTAAAATAAAACCTATCCCAAGCCTCATGTTCCTGAGCATGCAAGCAGATTAGCTAGGGGACCCTGGTCTTTAAGAATAATCCTCCAAGTTGCTGACAAGGTAGATACGCACTCAGTTTGCTGGTATCCAAATAAATGTTGAGGGATTCCAAGGATTTTCATGCTCACGTGACACACAGCACAGACATCAGGAGCAGACAAGCCTGGCACGTTGCTCGTGCTACCAACCTTTCACCTATTTCATCTACTTTACTCCAGCACTCTGTGTTTCCATTCAGTCAGGCTGTTTCCTGCTTGACAAAAAAAAAAAAGAAAAAAAGAGAGGTGTTTGTTTTTTAAGTGATCACAAGGCACGCATATATCAGGGAAAAAAAGAAAGGTTCTATCTTCTTCTTACATCTCTATTATTTCTATTGTTCAGGTATGCCCCAGGTACTTTCCCAGACATGTTGCCTTCTGTTTTTAACATTGCCATCTGGGAATCAGATACCGCACATCTTTTGTGGTGCTGTTCAGCAGGGAGGGAATTTGTTACTGATCCTCACAGATAGTTATGGCTTGATGCACAAGGATAGCTCAGGGAAGAGGGATGCCATCGGCTTTGCGGCCACTGCCCTCCGGCTCAGGGACAAGCTAAGGCTGTGTGTGCACCGCACGTCTGTCTCCTGAGACAAGCTGAGGAAGTTCTCACAGCACCCGCAAGCCAGGTGATGTTCACTGGGTCCAAACCCCTTCACTGCTGGGAAGCTGTTCGATTTGTTAACTTTGCACTGAACCCTCTTTGCAATCCAGCACACTTGGTAATGCCCATAATAAGCACTTGTAATAAGCATCTGCTTTGTGAAAGCCTGGGGAAAGAAGAGGTGATCTCCGTGCAGCAGCCACAGGCCAAATCAGTCTAAACTTCAGGGCTGCTGGAGCTCAGTGCAGGAGCAGAACTAAACTTTGTGGGTTGGACCTATCTCTCAAAGCTGATACTTTCCTTATTCAGAGCCTTGTGCTGTGACCACAAATCCACCATACCCTGTTCCCTTTGGTGTACATCTCTCTCTGGTCCCTTAAATAAACACTGCTCAGTAAAACCTTACAAACTCAAGAGGAGGTGGCCGGTCTTGTGTTATCAGGACAGCTGGAAAGAAGAATGAACAGCAATGAGAATGAAACCAGAGCTAGGAATAAACCCCACCTGTTTGAACACTGGCAGATACCTGGTTAAGACATATTTCGTTCATTACACCCATTCCTGACCTCAAGAACCTGCTCACCAAACAGTGACACAACTTGCAGGATCAGGTGGGTTACTCCCAAGTGGGATGCTCCTGACTCTGGTGATTTTTTTTAGATTATTTCTCTTCTTGCTCCAGCCTAGAAAGCAGAAGAGCTGCCATCCGATGCTGTTATATAACTGAAGGTAAGGGGAGTGGAGTGACACACGATCACAGTGGGGAGGATCTTGTGAGATACTGAGAAGTGAACAAACTGTGACAGACCATGCATGTGCGTGGTTTCTTCTTTAAAAATAAACTCAGCAGACTTTTTTTTTTCTTCCCCTTTAAGACACAGTGGCTAAAAATGGCCTTTCAAAAATAAATCAAGCCTGAGGCTGGGTCTGAAAGGACTTAACGAGCAGTAAAATGGTTAAAAAAACGAAAAAGAAAAATTCCCATGCTATTCCTAGCATAGTCTCTCCCACCTCTGCATGTAAACAATAGCTGCATCACCCTAGAGCATTTCTACCATTTTCAGACCAATACCTGGCCCACATTGGACAGATGGTTAGAGAGCAGAGACTCCACAACCTTCCCATGATGGTCTTCTCTCCTGAAGGCACTGGGCACCCCATCCTAGACATCTCTCAGCATGGCACAGCATCTTCAAAATCATGAGGCATGACAAGGTTTTAAATCAAACCTACACTACACAGTAGGAGTAAAACAGTTGCAGACAACATGATGGAAAAGCCGTTGGGGAACTGAACTGAGTGGAGTTAAAAGCTGTGACTCTTTGCAGCAGTCGGCTCAGCCTTTTCAAATGAAAACCAGGCCTTTTTGACACACCTAATTATGTCCTTTGCAGAGGTTAAAAGTTTGTTTGGGAAAAACAAGTCTATGGATGGGATAGATTTTGGCAAGGTGGTTGACTTCGCACATTCTCTTAAGAAATAGAAAGATATGATATCAATAGCACGCGTTGTACATGTCATAGGGAGCAGCGAGACTGAAGTTCTTCCAAATGAGCAGTTCCCAGGGAGTGACTCAGGGCACATCCCTAGAGAAGAGCCTCAGGGACTCACACGACATCCAATAATTTTCAGTGCTTTTATCAACCATCTGGAAGGTGATGCACAATGACTGCTGCCAAAACCAGCAAATGACACCAGGCAGGCAGAGCGGTGGCTGATGAAGAGGTGGGGGGAGCGGTGTGGAGACATCCAGGTTGGTGAGCTCGCTGACACAGAGACCGTGCGCTCAGACAGCCAGAGCCCTGTGCCCAGGAGCCGGGGATGGAGTCAACCTGCGTGGAGGGAGAACCCCTGTCCTGGAAAGTCAAGAAAGGGTGCTGAGGTCAGAGCAGCCCAACCTGAGTTTCCAGTGCGATATTGCAGCTGAGAGGCTTTTTGGAGCTCTGGATAGATTAAGAGAGGAGCTGCAGACTGCAGCATGGACCAGTTCTGTTTCCACGGATGGTCTTAACAAGACAAATATTTTCCCCTTTGTTGTTTTCTGCATTTTAAGAAAGATGTTGAGGGACTTGAAGAATTTAACCTACTAAATTAATCTATTAATTGAGAGATGACATCATTATAATGTCTAATCACCTTCAGGAAGAAACAGTGGTAGGAAAAAGTCTTTAAACCCAGGAAAGGCTCATGACAGTCACACTACAGACCAGTAATTTCAAGTAAGAAAGTAGTATGCATTTTATCAGTGAAGATGATTGGTCTTTGGGATGAATTCCAGGGGCAGGATTGGATCCACATTTCCTGATGTCATCAAATCCAACCTGGCTGCCCTCCTAGGAGGCCTGATTGAGATCAAGTTCTGCTTTGCCAAGCACAAGTTAAAGACAGAGGTGAGGGAGTGATCGCCAGGGATCCCTGAAGTGCTAGGGCTCAGGAGGGAGTCTCCAGCCCTCCCCGCAGACATGTATTCTGGGAATGAGAACTACAAGGTTGAGGGAGAAAAATATAATATAAAAGGTCTGTTGCCTCTTGGAAGGTACAAGAGAGTGAAAAAGCAAATGAAAAAGCCTGTGACTTCTTGATAACTGCTCCCAAAATTATATACGTAAAAACCAGAAAGACTCTACACTTTCTGGTTTTTGCCTTTTCAATACTGTAAGTGAAAAAACTTGATTATTTTACACACATTTGTTGGTAGTGATCTTTTCAGCACGCTGGCAAGTTGCTCCTGTTTTGGTTTTATTTATTTTTTGCGAACAACTACAGTTGGGTTTTCCACTCTTTGTTTCCATGTGTGTGTTTAGGACTTGCTGAGAAGAAGTTAAACACAACAAATTAGTTTTGGACAGAGCTTTGAAAGAGATTAATTCTGTGGTCATTTATTCTCTTCTCTTGGGAAGCAAGTCCCATATGCAGGCAAGGCTTCTGAGAAAGTTTTGTCTTCATGCTAACTGGCATCCTCGCTTGGCATTAAACTTGTGAGGCATTAAACTGAGGACCAACAGCCAAATCCAGGAAGATAAACACAGGTATTTTACTCTTAACATTGCCTGGGGATCAGTTCACGTAGAGATGGAATTGGAGGATACTGGGAAAAATAATAACCTCCCCAAAATCCCACAGGAACTCAGTGGCAAACCTGGGTTTAGCACCTAAAACGCAGTTTGTGGCTGTAGCAAGCCAAGAACGAAGAGGTACATAGTAAATGTAGAAGAGACAGTAGGAAGGTTATAAGCTTTGGAAATAAAGAACAGCTAAGAATGAACACGACATATAGCTGCTGAAGCAAATAATTCATACAGCTTTGATCATCTCATTCCCATACATGTGTAATAATTTTGACAAGCATTTAGTTTTATCTGTGATTATTATTAAGAAAATGATTCCTTTAAGGGCAATGTCTAAATACATTTTTCAGGTCAGCTTGATTCCGGGAATCATTCTCACTTGCCTGTGGTTTTCACTATCAGGCCAGACTTAATCTCTGGTGTATTCCTCTTGACTCAGTGGAGTTCTGGTGAAGATCAGCTTGGCCTTAGGGCCTTTAGTTATACTGCCAGTGGGTTTCTTTAAAGGGATATTTCCCTACTTTGAATGCAGTGATTCCAGGCAGTGATTTTCATTTTGCAATCTGGAAGCACTCCTGCATATCTTAGGCAAGTTTTAGTTATCCTGGTACTGAAGAAACCTTCTTTGGCAATAGATGGCACATCCAGTTTTCATCCGGCTGAGGATAGGTGTGTGCATGTGCCTCGGCTGGTCTGTGGCTGGCAGTCTCGGGAGACACCAGCCCGGTGCCTTCCAGCTGCAGAAAGGTCTGGTGAAGAGTCTCAAAATCAGAATGGAAATACATAAGAGCCCCATCAAAAGCGAAGCCGATGCTCTTCATGGTGTTTCTGATTGACAGAGCAGCATCTTATCTTCCCCTGAAACCTCTGCACCCAACCTTTCCACATGTATGAGTCAGCAGGGAAGGCAGTAGCCTAATTTTGTCAGAAACCTAATTAGAGGGATTATTTAGATTCCACAGCCATGGGGAGCAGCTCCTGGCAAGTGTCCTTTGCTTGGACAATGATGAAAGGAAGACCCAAACGACGAAGGATGAACATCCTCCTCCCTAGACCTCAGCGGCTGCAGGGATGCTACTCACTCAAGGCAAGTGAGCGCACATCCAGTGCCCCTGGACAGCCTGCTGCTCCTGTGGGGCAGCTAAATCCTGCAGGAGAGGTCACACAAGGGAGGTGTCGGCACAGAGGCTTCTGCACTGGTCTCATCTCATGAGGTCCCGGGCTATAAAAAAGGGCTACAAACTGATGGGAGCAGGATGGTGTCATGACGGTGTCATATCTGCTGAGGTGGGGTACCAGCACTCCCCTCTTCCCTCAGTGTCCCAAGTGCTGCCTGTTTCAGCTTATTTCCACAGCCAGGTACTCATGGAGTACTCCAAATCACATCAAAAAGAAAAAAAAATCATAAAAGCAAATGCAGACCTTGCTTCATGCAATACATGAAACCTCCTAATGAACCTGACTGTAACCAGCCTCCAGTCGCTTGCTTATAGCTGAGCAACACATGAAATTGATACTGCAGTTCTCAGGGATTTGTACCCGGGACAAAAAAGACCTGTAAGAGCCCAAGGCTAGTTTCAGACAGTCTGGGAAGTGTTATGCAAAACAGCAGCACAAAGTGTAGGGTGATGTACTTGTGAGCTTCTAAACTGGAAAAAATCTTCCTGCAGGGACTGATGATGGGCAAGGAACTGAAAAGCAATGCCCACCCTGCTTTGCTGAGGACCTAGGCTCTTGCCTTAACCACTTCGGATCAGAAGGGAGAGGAGACCTGTAACTCTCAGTGACTTGTTAGGATGCAACAAGCCTAAGTCAGAGCTCTGAGGTTGCTGTAGGGTACTCCAGCACATGGATGTGCATCAGAGTTTGGGGTTGCAGGGCTTGAGGGTTAGCTGTTTCTGCACTTCTGCAGCCACCATCTGTGTTGCACAGCTATCACAGTGGTCCAGCAGCCTGCAAAGCATAAAATTACTTGAATGCAGTTTGGATGCGTGCAGCATCACATAACTGATTTAATTTCCTTGAGAGAAGAGTGTTGATGTGATTTCTGAATGATACAACTGATGTTCAGACATGGTTGCTGATCCAATCGTCTGCTCTGGAGATCTCAGCTGTCCTTTACTGTGCTATCTCCATGTGCCTTCCTTGTAGACCAGCTGCCAAAAACCTTGGCATAAGCAAACTAAAGACAAGTGACAGTCACCGACTTGTTGCTTCACCTTCGTCCATCTCAAGGAGACCAACTCTGAAGGTGTTTCTGGTAAGGGCCAGCAGGAAGACTTTAAAGAGTCAGGGTCTATGTCATCTAAAGCAGTAACTGGCTGACTTGGAGAGCAGAAACCATCTGCTGTGGTGTCCCTCTGAACAGCTGCAAAATCCTACTACTGAGATCTCGGTAAGGTCACAGTTGTGATGGGCTGGGCGTATTGCCAGGGTGGAAGATTCCAGGACCTGCAGCCTCCTGGGAGCACCTAGCATCCAACAGGAGCTTTATAAAGACACCTGAAAATCCTCGCTTAAAGCTTGTCAGCTTAATGTTAATAACTGGGAGGGAAAAGTTTGGGAGGCACTGCGGAGCAGCCTGTGAGGTGAAGCACAAAGCCAAAATGGAGGAGAAAAGAACGTGAACTCAGAGAAAACCCACCATGCACAAACCCACCAAAGCACACTAGAAACGTGCTCTATCCCCACAGACTGGCCTGCTTCTACAGGATCATACACACACACACACAGCAAAAGTAAAAATAGCTGAGGGGTCATTGCAAATTGAAACAAATAACAATTCAATAATACGATTTTAATGAAGAAATCAATGGCACATAATAAATTCAAGATTTGGCCCAACAGCAGCGTCCAATAGCCATAAATAAAGCAATCTGCTAATGACTGCACATTCCATCTCATTTTCCTTGATGTTTTCTGTGGCGTCATTCCTCTGAAGCACGGCTTTTCTTTTAATCTCATATTAATCTACATCACTATTAGGTGCTGCGCTTCTTCCTTGACAGCACCATATTTGAATGGCCACTAAGTAGGGCCTGCTTCAAAGCTGGTGAAGGTGAGGTTGTAACACATGTGTGTCTTCTTCAGGCTGAGCCCAGAGAAAGCTGCGGAGCATGCCTTGACAGCATGCAGTCACTCACACGTAATCAGCCATGGGTAATTTGGAGCCAGAACCACCCCTGTGGCCCCTACAGATTCTGCACTTAAGATTCAGTTGGCTCCACAGGCTTGACATGTCATGACAGAGATGTTTCTTCTCCATGCAGCTCATTCTGACCTGAGCTAACAAGGCATTAACCAACCAACAGCAGCAAATTGACTGCTGCTGGTCTAGGGAGGGCATCTCAGGTTCTCTCCTTAATGAGCTTCACATTTGGCTTTCCTTAACTGAAGGAGAGTTCGTCATCACAAACATCTTGCCAGTGATATGGTCCTTACCTGACAGATGGAGCCCAAGTAAAACTGTTTGCAATGACCTAATGTTGTTTGCTGCTTACCTGGCAAGACACCAGCGAGTTGCTCATCCCCTGTACCAAGAAGTCACTAACCAGATGCTTGTGTCTCCCAAACAGCAAAAAAAACCCAAACACGAAACCTTCACTTCTTAAAAATAAGGTCAGGTTTTCCAACAGATCAAAAGCACTTAGGAGCCACTCTGTCTCTCATGCGGCACGCTGGGTTTCTCCAGGGACCTGTTTCTGCAGGCGCTGTCCCCACTGCACTGCTCTTGCAGCCTTGGAGAAGACCGAGACTCAAATGTCTTTTAGTGTGGCCCTCTCAAGAGCACTGGGAGATGATTAACCCTTCTGTCACCACTAAACCACAACAGGAGCATCTTCCTCTTTTCCTCAGTCATTAAGTTTTTGCATACTGGAATTATATGCATTAAACAAGGAAGTTTTCCAGCAGGGTGCACATCATTGAGTCTTTCGGTAGAATGAGCTTTTTGAGTGTCCATAATCACAGAGTATATGACAAACCACAAAAGAAGCCTCCATAATTTTAACTCCTTTTGGCCTAAGTTGGGTAGGACTTGAAGTCGGGGTTTGAGACAAGCTCAGCACTACTTTTCCATCACCATAAAATCCCATTCTGGGGAAGCTTTGCCATTTGGTGTTGCTGCATTGGCTTCATTTCTCATCAGGTTTCCACTTCAAACTTCTTCCTATTCAGTCCTGTTCTCTTATGCAATTTTATAGGCTGTGGTAGGTGGAGATAAGGAGGCCAAGTCCTGAAATGATCTGTCTGCTTTTGTTTTGCAACCTCGGCGACAGCAATGAACATGTGTTCACTGCCCAACTTGTCTGACCACTCTGCAGGGCCACTTTGGTGACAAGCAACAACCTTCCACACACTGGCTGATTCCCCAAGCACCACAGAAATACAGTTAGTGCTGTTAGGAACCCCCAGACCTGCTTTCCCCTTCTTTATTCTTGCACATGGAGGATGTTCCGGGTCCAGCATTTCTCTTAGTACCAGGCCCTTCCTGGACTGTGCGTTACACAACCATGCCCCGGGGATTGAGGCAAGGATTAAAGGTGTCCAAATTATTAGGAAATCAGAGCAGTGAAAGGTCAGGGATCTTTATATTTTCTCTTGGCTCCAGTAGGTGGTTGCTGAAAAATCACAAACGTGCTTTGGTAACAAGGGGTAGTGAGGTGCAGCTTTCCAGAGCACTTGGCATTCATGTCTGTGCGTGAACTATTTACAGGTATAGCAAAGCGTTACTAATCTCTGAGCTATTTAGAAAGGAAGTACCTCTAGGTTCTCCTCATTTGTCTCCCCTGTTTCTTAAACACCAATGAGTCATGCTGAATCTCCTCCCCTTCTGAAAAATTGCTTTGCAGAGCTCCCTGAAGAAAGCAAAATGTCCCTGGACAGTGAAACCAACAATCTTAAGTGGTTTAATCTCCTCCTGCAAGATCATGACCTAGTAACTGGGTAAAAAAATCCTGGAGACCCTGGAAAGGAGAGGTCAGTCGAGAAGATGCCCAAGGATTCAGATGCGCTCAAGGCCCAGGGGAAGAACTCTCTTATCAGGTTCTGGAGTCCATCTGGAACCAGTCTAAACCTGACCCTTCTCAGAGTTCGTGTGTGTGTTTGGCCAGAAATTTCTGATTCAGACAAATCTCTGCTTTCAGACAGCCTCCTGGAAGACAGCACTGCCAGTTGGCTTTGCAAGGCCTTGATGGATGCCCAGTTATGTCTGAACTATCCCTGTTTCCTTCCCCTCCGCTCCAGTACGCCTGTGTGCATCTGGCTTCCCATTCAAACTTAGCCCCAGATGTATTACATTGCAGCTCAGTTCCTGGGATGTTGTCGCAAATAGCAAGAAATTATGAACAGGATTCCCAAAGGAAGCCATACTGAAGAAAGAGCTGAAAGAGAGGAAAACCTCACCATTGCTATTCAATATTTTTCTGAGTTTGTACTTCTTGTGCTGCCAGACTATCAGAGAAAAAGGAAGTATGCACAAAGGCTGCCTTGAACGACAGGAACAACACTGGCTCAGGCAGTGAAGGGTGAAAAGAAGTAGGCACTATGGGAGAACTGGTAAGGATGAGGTGGGTAAAGGACGTGCTCCAATGCTTGGCTTGTGTGTACCAAGAGCAGTGAGCAGTGAGGGCTAGACAGCAATCGAAACAGATGGGTTAGGCAGTGCTTGAAGAACAGAAGTGAAATGAAATATGACATTTGTGAAGAAAAGAAAAAAAGGATTTTCTCACAGTCGGATAATTCTGAAGTGCAAACACTAAGAGATAGTGTCCCTGCTTCCAAACATAACCCAACAAGTAGCAAAGCAGCTACAAAGCCACAGGTCCTGGGCTCTGATCCTACCATGGCACTACCTCCTTGACCAGAGCACCAACTAATTGCACTTGCTGCAGGTATCTTTCAAAAACTAATGTAAAAAATGGAGCAGGTTCCTTAAAGCTGTGGAGAAGCAAGTTAAGCTGGACTCAAGGGGCTCTGCAAGCATTCAGTGCCTAATGACTCTGGCCAGCTTTTGACCATCTGAGAACTGGAGCATGTCTCATCTGCCACAGACGATGCTGGGAGGCTAATGACGGTATTTCATGTCTGAGGTCCTCCGACAGAAACCTGCCACGTAACACAACGCATTATTCTACCCTAAAGCCAAAGTCTCCTCCACCCAAATAAATATGTATTTGTGTTGCCTGCCTCCCATTTTTAATCTACCAGCAATTCCTACCAGAAAAATAACAATAAATAGAGGTCCCTAGCCATAAAAGTGTGCCAAGAGCTTGACTAATCAGCAGGATTCTAGTATGTCGCTACAGATTTTGGCAGCCTTGTGTGAAGAAAATGATGCAATCCCATTCCTGGGAACCAGTGTGATGGCAAGCACATCCAGCTGATTTGGATTGTTTATCCTAGGTGAAAGTTTGCAACATTTCCATTTGGTTTCACCACCGTGAGCTTTGCCAGGACTTTTTTGGAGTCAATGAATGATTTCTCATTTCTCAGCTTGATCTCCTGTTTGCAGATGTAGTTGCTAGATTGGTTTTATTACTCTGGAAGACACATCCTTGGTCAAGAATGGGTGGGTTTTATCTTGCAAGAGCAGCAACACTTGCATCTCCTGCCGACTTCAGTCAGACTGCAGGACCAAACACCCACTGGCATGTGCAAAAGGTCTGTTGTCTTGAAGGAGGGTAGATTATGTCAGAAGAATGGCCAGAGCCTGGGCAGGAAGGTATTAATCATTGCTATTATTACATTTAACCTGTTAGTGCTTTCACGGAACAAGGAAATGTACAGACGGTGCTCCCTGCATGGCTCTGGAGTACAGAGCAGGCTGGCACGTGGTGGTAGGCAGAACCTGCAGCCTTGCAGAGCTTCAGCATGAAGAGATGAGGCTAGGCCAACACTGTTGAGAAAAGACTGTACATGGGGGTTCCTCCCTCGGCATGAGCCAGGACTGCACAGGGGCTGAAAGCGTACTTCCAGGAACACATTGCTCTGTTTTCAGCCTAAAACAACTATTTCCTCATTCTCTTTGTTCCTCTCTGTCATTTCTTCTTTCTGCAGCAATATAACGAAGTTCCACTTTGAGATGAATCACTGTTCTAATGCTCATTAAATTAAGGAACTGACCATTTTGGTAAGACTCTTGCTGACTAATTGCAGGTGCTGGTTAAATTTCCCCAATAAAACTTCTACAAAATCAAAGCCATTCCTAGCTGCCATTCAAATTTTGGGTGTCTGAGGATCTTAGAAGATCCAGTTAGGGTGGATTTCTAAAGGGAAATCTCTCAAAAATATCCCAGTCCATTGCAGCCTGGCTGAGACTTTGACCTCTTTATTTCCAAATGCAGTAGGGTAATTGGGTGGCCGGGTCAGCTAATACCAGCTTTTCTGAATAGTTCACAGGCTGAGGCTTTGCTTAAAATATCAGTGTCAGGAAGCATCGCTGACATTGCATCGGACAATATGCTCAAGCCAAGGTATGTTCCCCTCTGTTAAAGAGTCATTGTTAGGATGTAGGTGCTGCAGTTGGGCCACTTTTACGTCTAATCCCTAATAATTCAGGTGTCTCCTGAAAAGTCAAAAATCATCCGATCCCTTTTACATTAAATATGACCCAGAATTTTTTCCATTTTGCTTTTCCCCATCGTGCTCTTAGGGAGAAAAACGGACCCAGAAATATCCCTTCTCCAGGACTATGTACAGGTCGTTTGGGGAGTTTATTTTGCTGAAAGATGGTCTTGGAGTAAATCGCGACCGTGAGCCTCCAGGCAGCGTACCTGATGTGCCCTCCTTGAATGGCACATTTCCTGGGCAAGTCATGCAGCTGGGTGACAGTTGTGTTCCCCACCTGCGCAATGGGAGCGGCAATCTCTTCATATGATGCTATCGCGTGCCCCACATTGGAGACAGGACCTTGCAGGAGACTCTGTCACTTGCTGCAGAAAGTGGTGCTTACTCAAAAAGTGTGTCACAGGAAGGCTTCAGTCCCCAGGTCCTGCCGCTAAATAATAAACCTGCTGGTTATTTCGTGGAGCTCTCTTCCTAGACAGAGCACCAAGGTGTCACGAATACCTGTGTGCTGTACTCACTTTTCCCGCGGTACCAGGCACCTGACAAAGGTAGCTCAGCCCCGTCAGCCCCGCCGAGGCTGGGGAAGCTGCGGCTCTGCTCATGCTGCAATGAGGCAGAGGCAGATCCAGGCATTCCTGGCTTTCTAACACCTGCGCCTCAACCACAAGGCCAAATTAGTACTGAAGGGACCTGTATTTTACTGCCCCCTTCTTCTGCATTAATTAAAACACATCGCTGCACACTTAAGCAATTTAAATGTTTTGGAACGAGGCTCGGGACAGCCAAGGGCGTTCAAAGTGAAGCGAAGGCTGGCAGCTTGCCTTCGGCTCGCTGGCTTGCCTGTCTATCACCAGCACACGTCATGCATTACAAAACTGTGAGATCTCTGCAGACCCAGCGACAATGGTACAATTTAAGGAGTAGAGCGCAAAGGCTGAAGTCACAAATCCCTCGTCTCTCCCTGGCTCCGTCACACGGACTGGATGCCAACCTCTCTGCTGATCTTTTTTCACTTCTGGGTTTTTTTAACGCGTCTCCTCTGTGAAAAGCTGGTGGGAACTGCTACTCTTACTGGCATGCCACCACCACAGTGTCTGACGGAAAGCACTGCTAGACCTGGGTGTTAGGGTATATGCCTTCTCTTTGGGGATTATTCAGGTCAAGAAAGAAGGAATTCACAGCACCTCCAATAAAATTCAGGTCTGGTAAAGAGTATTTTACCCTGGAGGTGATACTGAAGTTCAGGGTATAAGTGAACCTTCCCCCAAAGGTCTGTTTGCCTTTCTGTTACCTCTCGGTCGGCTGCAGGAGGCTGCAGGAGAAAGGACCTCAGGTGACCTCCAGAGCAACTCGTGCACTGTGGACTCCAGGCAGCAGACAGCTGACTACTGTCTAGAATGGAAATGAAGGACTAATTTGCCCAGGGACATTCCCTTTTGTATTTTAAAGTAATGCAAAGTATCTTTTCACTTTCAGCTCTGGATTTGAGGCCTAAGATGAAGAGTCACCGCCATTAGATCTGAACCATCACAATTGTAACATCAAAACAAGTGCTGTATTAAAAATAAACACAACAGGCATTCACTGACATGATTAAAATGTATACATATGGGTGAGGTCATTTTAATAAAGGCCTTCTGCACAGACACATGCATTTCTTACCATGGCCCTGGGCTCAGAGAAGGAACACTATGCATCCACAACTACCAGCTCTTGTGCAGTTGCATCAGCCCAGGCTCTCTGGCTGTTCAGAACATCTACCACAAGTGTCTTTATCGCATTCATGTTCATCGACCTTCCCTTGACCCTCACAAAGACTGGGAAAATCACAGCCATGGCTTACCCCATTAGCAGGACATCTCTGATCTCCATCAGGTCCCCATGTCAAGGTCCTCCATCTCTTCTATCAATCTTCCGAAGGCACATTCTGACACTATTTGGAAATAACTCAGTGAAAATAATTCCTTTGTCCTATCTGTTTGCCTAAAAAAGGTTCCACTTTTTAAGGGAAAGTAAACTTGACCTCCCATAATCACACAAAAAAATGCAAAGCCATCAATGTCCAGGCACAGACTAATGAAAATCTGTATGTCACTGGAAAAACAAAATCCAGGACTTCTCAAAAGTCCTGAGCATTGTGCCTTCCTAGGTCACCCTGCACCAAAGCTCCTGCACCTCACCACTGGTGACATATGAGGGGATGCAAAACCTATGCACAGACAGGTGATAACCAAAAGTCTGGGCCAGATCCTGGCCTGATTTACCTCCTGACTCCCATGGTGGCTGCACCAATGGATCTAGGCATAAAAAATTTATCCAGATCCTACCTGCACTCTTTGATCCCCTGGGCTCAGGCTCACCTTCTCTGCAGGGTGCACCTTCTTGTAGGATTTTCACTGGTCTATGCTATGGGATGAGTCATAAATTACCCCAGGAACAACTTGCTTTGCTGATGTGTATTTTCAACCTCAGTTCCATTTTAATATATGATAATATAGACGGTACTGTCCCCAGCCAGGACCCAGAAGGAGTGAGATGATTAAAAATAATTCATCTTAAACTGAATTAAACAACTGAGAGCCTGAGCAATGGTCCCATTTGAGTTCATTACAAATCATGGGTGACAATCTGGGTCAGTTTTTATTGGGCATGCACCTTTTTGCCAGCCCTAAATCTGCCAGCCATCAGTTTGGTTTAATAAGAAAGGACAACCAGGAGACAAAAAAGGTCAGTCTCCACTCAAGAAAGGAGAATGGGAGATGAGGCAGGGGAAGGTGGCATGTCCTGGCAAACATGCAGGAGGTGATGTTTCCCCAGGAGAGGGACAGACAGCAATGCACCATGTTCTTCGGAAAGCAAACTGGCTGCACCTGGAGCCTGCTCTGCTGTTTGCTGAGACTCGGCAGCCCAGACCACTTGTGGTTTCCTCTCCGAGTCTCGCATCTGCCCACGGTGACATACAGAAAGTGAGGGAACAGAGATGAGGCATGCCTGATGCTTTCTGACCATCCAAGGGGGTACAGGGCTGCTTTGCCCACCCTTACAGTAGGAAAGCAGTAGCAGTTAACCCTTCTAGCTCACCTCTGCTGAGCCAGACAACCCTCTGTTCATACTATCCCCCATGCTAGGAGGCCTGTGCATTGCATTCCCCTACCTTGGATGAAACCACTTCACTTCCCCCTCCCGGAAATAACACGAGCAAGAGTAAGAATGACTCATATCTGTGTAAGAAGACATGCATACTCACACACATGAACATACTGGACATGTTGTGAGCCTGGGGCAAAAATGTCACCCAGCTTTTGAGCTCTCCAGTTCACATGATTCTGTGAGGTTTGGTGAAAATGTAAAAAAAAAAAAAAAAAATCAGAATGATGCCAAAATAATAAAGAAATAACAAAAGTAAAAATTAAATCCTGTTACCATGTCTCTAGCTCGAAATGAAACCTTCCTCCTTGTGTCTACTCTTGCATTCATGTCCTGCACAGTCTCAAAACAGCGCGACTGTTCAGCGAGCAGGGAGCTGGTTTGCTCAAGGACTCGCTCACAGGCAGCTGCTTCAAATCCAGCTGTGCCACATAAATCCAAACCACTGCTACTAGACAAGGAAAAGGGGTAGATGTTTTCTCTCCCTGACTTTGTAAACAACTCCCTTGACATGGTTGCTGGACAGTGATGCTGGTAACATAAAATCCAACACCGAATGACTACACCAGAGACGTGGAGACATGACCTGTACCAACCATGGCTAAGCACACCTGGAGCTGTAGATCCCCGTTTACCATCACAGCTGAGGTCATGTGGAGCCCTCAGCTGCAAGCAACAGATGGCAACAAGAGCTGGAGCACCAAAATGCACTAGCCAACATCACCATTTTGCGGTGAGGACATCGGTCCTGCTGTCACGCCTGCACTCTGCCTTGGCACATGGGACTGTGTTGCTTCAGGCCTCCCTCAGCCAGCAGAGCCACACGTGACAACATGATGGGTCTTGAGAGAAGGGAAACCTTTTAATTATCCTGCCAGCAGAGCTGAGCTGGTGGATGGGTCTTGCCACCAAAGGTTTTTGCAGCAGTGAAGGGAAATCAACTATTCAGCACCGTGTTGTTGTGACTGGCCATGACAAACATCCTGAGGCAGCTGTGTTGGGTGCAGGACTCATCAGATGGTGTAGCCTAGCAAGAGCACCTGCTCCCTTTCACTTGGTTCAAAGACCCTTTCTCCACAGTAGCCTCCACAGCCACCGTTTGTGCCCTGACAATGTGACACGTTGCATTTCATCATCTTTTGGGAGAATGCTAAGCTCAGTGACACCCATTCCAGCCAAGCTACATTGCCTAATGAAGAACATGGTAATCACAGCTGCAGAGGATTAAGTTTGCCTTCCCCCTCCAGTCTGTTTCACCCTACATTTCTTTTGCTACATTTTCTCTGCACCCCGAGCCCTTCCTCCTCCAGAGTGCTCTAGCTGGTTCTCTCAAGACAAGCAGGGTAAGTGTGTGAATGGTAGGACTGCAAAGGAAGGAAGTGGTGGTGCTGATTCAATAGAGTATGCTTTTCCTTCTGAGTCAGTACAGTGAGAAGAGTCTCACTGGGCTCAGAAGGTATTAGAACAAGAAGTCTGCCTCGGGTGTGTGTGGGCTTGTGTTTTAATCTCTCTGACCCAGAACATGGAAAGGTTGCACAGAAGGGATTTTAATTATCTTGAAAGTTACTAAAGTCTTGGTAAAACTGTAGAGTCAGCACAGCGAGTCACCTATCCATTACATCCTTTTGTGGGCCCATTGTTGTGATATAGGTGTATATAAATATATATATATATAACAATTACAGGGCACGAACTTGCTTCTAGAAAGCAGAATGTGTCAAGAAGCAGTATTGCTAAAGGCCATGTACATGCCATCCTTGGATCACACGAACTCCTGCCTGGCTCTCCATCCTGGACTCTGTGAAGAAGCGTACAGCAGAAAGCAGCTCAGAAGCATCTACGGGAGGTAGGGAGGAAATGTTAAGAGCAAGTAAATGAGGTTATAAAACCAAATTTCCCAACTTTCCTGCAGCAGATCAGAAGTAGGAAACTTGTAAAGAAATCTGAGGTTTGCTGCATCGCTCAACACAAATACTGAAGAAATGGAAATCACATAGCAGCTAAATTATGACTTCAATTCGTACTTCACCCCTCAGGCCATCAGGAAGATATCCAGTTCCAACATGAAGAGGTGATTTGTTGGTGCACTGAAAACTAAAAGAAAAAATGTGGAAAACAACTCCAACTCAGGACACAAAGTCACAGCAGTCATAGTGCCCATGTGCAGAGGATTCAGTGGGCACTTGAGAGTGATGAAACCCAGATGCTTTAAAGAGGAGTTCAGGTCAATTCCTGTATCACAGGTCAGAAGGTAGCAAATGTTTTGATTCATATTTTTGTTTACAATATTATTAAAAACATGAACCAGACTCCAATTTCAAAGTTTCATGCACATTTCTAGAGAACACAGGCCCAGGCTGGAGGAAATCCGGGTAGTGTCCTCTTTCATGCTGCTTTCTATTGAGCTCATTTCACCTCAAAGATTTGGGTGAGCCTGAGCCCTAAACTGAAAGCAAAACTCAAGCAGGCATACAAGTAAGGCAATGGAAAGTGATTGCCCAAGCCACTGTGAACTGAAACTGCCATGTTTTGCACCGTACAGGTGTCAGAAACCCATTGAGTTTACACACCGAAGCAGCACAGGACTCTGGCTTCCAGCTCTGAAGCTCTCATGAGCAGAACAAACTTCTCCATGAATTGATGAAACTGGTCCATACATCACAAATGACGATTGAGGAAGCCTGGATCCCAGCTGCTGGATGCCATATGTGCAACTGTGTGGGGTGTCTAATTCGTTCCTGGGCTCTCAAACCAGCCTGCCCATCATGTCATTTCTATGCCCTTCACTTGGGCAACAAATACCTGCATTTATGTCTTTGGTTTTATTGCTCCTGGGCTGTGGGCAAGGAAGAGCAGGGATTTGCTTGGGACAGTCTTGGGCTCAGTGTCCAGTTCTTGATTTCAGGGTGAGGACAGTGGGATGAGGGTTCCCACAGCTGTCGAACGGCTGCCTGGCACAGGTCTGTTTCTCTTGGGCACAGCTGAAACTTCCATTGTGGAGAGCTCTTTTCTGCAAGGGAAGAGAAATTACCAGTCTGAGTTTCATGCCACTTTAAAACGGTCTAGGCCAAGGTTGTCTCAAAAAAAAAGAGTGTCTCAAGGATACAGCTCCAGGCTTCAGACCTGATTCAATAGCTTGCTGTCTTTCTGTAAAGTGCTTTTGGTGCTCTGAAGGAACAATGTGGTGTATGAAATTAAGTATAACTCTTTGGCAAATATATATTAAGCTGCAGCTGAAATACACTGTTCCCAAGGCTTTCTTAAAATGAAGTAAGGTAGCCCTAGATTTGAAACTCATTATATTTATACTGTTACCTTCCCGCTCTTTGTTCCCTAGCAAACTCTCCTCACTTGTTCTGCTTTAAATCACATCTTGAAACACCAGCATCTGTATATGCAGACGCGCGTGCGCCCGCAGAGCCCTCAGGAAGGCTGTTACATTGCAGCACTCCGCATGGTTTCATGAAATGAATGTGATGCTCTGCGTGCCGCTGCCCACAGGAGCCTTGCAGGTCTGGGACACAGCCTGGCCAAGAAGTCATAACGAAAAAGGGGAAATCACAAAAAAAAAAAAAAAAAAAAAAGAGAAAGCTGACCACAGCTACTCCTCTGCGCTCCCGACAGCCTTCGGCTGCGCAGGTCGCCGCACCCCAGCCCGCAGCATTGCAGCTGCAGCTGAGTGAAACCTTGTCTCTACAGAGAGGCCACTCGTCCCCAGTGTGAGGTGTATTTCAGCTCAAAATCTCGTGGCAATCCTTTCACTGGCTAAAAACCCAATGCACTGAGACCGGGCCCTTCCCCACCACACGCACGCCCTGCTGCAAACCCAGACAGCCAGATCTGCTCTCTTTTGTGAGAGCTGGAGGGTGGCCTTTGAAAAGCGAAACCCACTAGGCCAAGCATCCTGACCAGACTGAGCAAAGGAAAAAGACCTTTTGT
>VXBZ01007182.1:1189310-1218201 GCA_013399135.1 Heliornis fulica
CACCTATACAGTACATCTGCTTTCTTCTCCATCCCTTCACTTTATCTTTTCAAAGGGTTTATATAAAAACTCCTTCACTCTGGAAAGGATGGCACAAGGAGCTAAGCTTTGCACAGTGCACAGCTGAAGGACACAGGATGCCTATGCAGTAGCTCGTTTGGGTTATTCCCTTATCAAATAGGAGAGCAGCACAAACATCCCCAGGCAACAGGTGTTTGCTGGGTGCTGCCTGAATAGATTTGTGTGTGAGGGAAGGAGCAGCCCCACAGAAGGAAGGAAGGAAGGAAGGAAGGAAGGAAGGAAGGAAGGAAGGGAGGCTGTGGTTCTGCAGCCTGTCTGACCATGGTATCAAACTGGATGGCAAATACAGTTTTTACCTGCAGGAGCAGCTTTGCCATCCAAAAATTCAGTGCAGGAGGTTATGTGATGGACAGAGGCATTAGTTCTTGGCTGGTAGATGTCTGAGACCAAGCCCGGGGCTGGAGGATAAGCATGGCAGGAGCAGGGGAACTGTCCAGCAGAAAACGGTGGAGAAATTATGCAAGGATGGGGCTGGAGGAAGATAACCTCTTCTGGCAGTCAGGGAGGCACCCTGCTTCCAGCAACTTAAAATAAAAGNCGGGTTTGGCAGGTCTCTGGAATGTGTTTCT
Source organism: Heliornis fulica (assembly GCA_013399135.1). Lineage (NCBI taxonomy): Eukaryota > Metazoa > Chordata > Aves > Gruiformes > Heliornithidae > Heliornis > Heliornis fulica. The sequence continues at coordinate 1,189,961 of VXBZ01007182.1, forward strand.
CACCCACATTCAAGAGAGTTTGGCTTGTTTATTCTAGCAAAACCAAGGAGGAGAAGGCATAGCATTGTTGTCTGTAAATACACCAGAGGCATGAACGCCGGGGCGGGAAAAGAGCTATCCAAGCTGAAAGCTCCTGTTGGCATGAGAACAAATGGGGGATCAGTTGCTGTATGAAAACATTTGGGATAAAAATTAGGAGGAGGCTTCTAACCAGCATTGAGTTTGGCAACAGCTGCCTGCAAGAAGCAGGGGCTCCAAGGGACAGCACTACTTTGAGGATGAAACTCAAGTCATTTTTGGAGGGGATTATCAAATGTTGGATAAGCAGGGCCTGGGAAGTCCTTCACAGCTAGAATAAGGGCAGAAAAAATGGCAGGGAAAAAGAAAAAGCAAGAACTGGAATGGATCTCTGTGAAGGATGCTCACAGAGAGCAGAGAAACTTTCCAGAAGGGAATGGATAAGCTCCACTGAAAAGGGGAAAAAGAGCCCAAGAACCTTTGGAAGCATGAGTGAAACCCCTCTCACCTTGTCAACAATGTCTGGGGAGGTGGTTTATATTAAATCCACGTACCACCTGCTTGGAAGGCAGTGCTGGCTTGTAGGCAGGACAAAAATGAGTCACAGCATCCACAGCATTTCTGCCTTCCCATTACTGCTGTTTGAACCATCTAAGAGATGTCCCAAAAGATGTTCCTCCTAGATGAATCCAAGGATTTCCATCACCTCTGACACACAGCAGGAAGATTAGAGAAAGTTGCGTCTGCAAAATAATTTCTGACAGCTTTCAGTGGGACGTCCCTCTCTGTACCCATCTATTTACAAGCATAAGAACCTCTGCAAAGAGGAAACACACTGGTCAGTGAGGTCTCTGCACATGTGGGAGCAGGGAGCCTTTCTAGTAGAGTGGCAGACAGATGTGGGTATGCACCTCACTGTACTCAACCTCACCACTACACCTGAGCCACAGACTTGAGATAGGAAATAAAAGCTTCTGCTTCAGGAAACATGTCACTACACCTACCACTGGAGGAAGACCAGATCCCTCAGTGACAAGGTGGTGTGAGAAACCTACCAAAGCAGGAGGCAGCAGAATAAGGCAGAAGAAAACCACCAAAGTAGAGAGGTTCCAAAGGCAGTGAGGTTCCTGAGGTGCAAGCAAACCAACCATTCTCACTTCTTCCTTAGTATCGCTCCAAGGTGGGGAAGTGCCTGTGTGTGTCCTCGTACCAACACAGACTCTAAAGGATGGCTCTGAACTCCTCCACGGAAGATGGGACGGGCCAGGAGGAGAGCTGCAGGACAGCTTTTTCACAGAGAGCTGCAGTGAAGCCCAGAGCCCACCCACAGTCATGCAGCCCCACATCATTCCCAATAGAGTGAGCTCCTGCACTGCCCACACAGAGCAGAAATGAGAGAGACATTTTCTAGCTGGATTAAGCTAAGATAATTAATGGACCTGTTTCGCAGTTCGATTTTTTTCCTATCTTCTAGAAGAGCATTAAGGACCTTGGAGTGAACAGGAACATGGGCCCTCTCTCCCCCACTTACCCTTTAGTGGCGTTTTATGTTTCATCGTCCATCCCAGGGCAGTGGTGCTGAATGCTGATAAGGCCAAACTTGGACAAGCCTCAGTCAGACAGTTGGTGCAATTTGATGTTAAATGACACTTAATGATTTGTTTTGAGTATTGGGTTGGGGTGAGTTGGGGTATTTGTTGTTGTTGATGATGATTTTGTTGTTGTTGCTTCTCCCCCTCCTCCTTTTCCAACCAATTAGGTTCAATTTATTTTGGCAGAGGACATGATTAGTGGGGCTGGGCTCCAGATGGTTGGGCGCTCAGCCGCATGCTGTAAATAACACTGGATGAGCGAAGCTCCGGCATGCAAAGCTGGGCAGCAAGAGGCCCACATCTCCAAATCAGATCATCCCATAGTTGCCTTGGGAAGACTCTGCAGGGACATTGCTTGAGCCTCCTGGAGAAGACACTGTCTCCTCTTCCTTTGGAAATCTCCTGACACAGATATTTTACTGCTTCCAGGCACTTCCTTGCTGAGTACCTCTCGCCTGGCTGCTCCCTCATCTTTGAATTAGCCCCCACTTTGCTATAGCATAAGCCTGTGGCTTGCAGCTGAGCCTCAGCAAACATGGAAAGCAAGTCCCCCCATTCTCTCCTGCACAAAGACTGTCTGCTCTTGCTCCTGGTATGGCTCCCAACACTAAATGCAAGCAAGGGGCGACATTTTGCAGAGCTGATGAGTTTTCAAAGCTTTTCCAAATCTGAGAATTTTCAGAATTTTTCTAACAAAAAATGCACTTTTTTATCAAAGCAATGCCCAGCTCTCCCTTGTTGTGGAACCTGATTAATTATCTCTGTAACACACTTTAAGACGTTCAATAACAGAAGAAATGAAAGCACAAAGTTTATTATTATTGTTCTTCTAGTATTAAAGAAATACTTTGTGAATTTCAAATGGAATAGTTATTCAACATTTTACATTAGCTCAGGAAGGCAAGAATTTTTTGGGAATGTCTTATGCTTTAGGACAAAGCTGATATACTTAGTGAGCAACAAATAGAAAACTAGGTTCTATACAATAGGTTTACTATGGGTGTAATGTGACAGTTGTATTAAAGTTAAGGGTCAGACAGTAAAACGTGGAGAAAGTAACTATGAAGTGTTAAAATGACTTTGAGCATTTCAAGCCGTTGAACTGAGCTCTTCCCTCTCAGCTCCCGGTGCTGAGAGGGGCCCTGTTCTCTCCTCTGGTGCACGGAGGGGATGTGTGCACAGAGGGGATGTGTGCACATGGGGTTGCCCTCTGAGTCCCAGTGACCCCCAAGAGCACACAGCAGCAGACACACCTGAAAGCAGCATCCACGTAAGGGGAATAAATCCCACTTATCCCGTGTCCATAGTCCAGCTCTGCAAGCTCACACCTCTGTGTCGGAGGGTTCACAGGTGCAATCACAGGTGCAAACCTGAAATCCCTGTCTCTTACTGAGCACTGCCCCAGAAGGCCTCCTGAGATGTGCATGCCTTGTCCATTGAGCAATCTCAGACTCTGCTCCCTGGACTGTTCACATCATAAATCCTCACACCCAAGCAGGGTGCTGGCTCCACTAGTCTGGGAGGTCTGTGAAGTTCTTTCAGAGCTTGAACCTGTTTGGGGCTATAATGTTAGCCAAACTCTTGTTCGTGGAAGGACAGGCATATGGGAGCATATTACTGCTCTCTCCATAGGTGGACATCCCATGGCCAGCCCTTCCTAACCAGAGGATGTCTCTCATGTGTCTCAGCTGCAATCTTGGGCTGCAGCTAAGCTCGAGCCAGGCACATGGAGAGGCAGCCTGGCACACAGACAGCTGTTCCCAGGCACATCTTTGCTCATGGCAGGTACATTGCATGTGGATCTCTCTATTCAACCTCTGAGCTGCCTCAATAATTTTCATTTTTGATCAGTATATTGAAGGAGCACTGTCAGAAGAGATCCATTGTGTGGAAAAAAGCTGCTTTGCACCAAGATCCATGTCAGACTTTCACTATCTGCAAGGTAGCTCTTTAGTAGTGTTGCACAGACATGATGTGTTTATTCAAGTGGATGGAACTGGTCTCTTTGCCACACACAGGTGGCTGGAGCCAAGCGAAATGCTGGCGCAAATCCTGAGAATGCCAATACAACCCGTAAAATATGTCCTGTCCTGCCTGGAGCCCAGGTGTAGCTGTGCCACTCCAGGGATGCTTCATAGTGCACCAAGACAAGTCTGTTCTCCAGTTGTTTCATTCTCTCCAGTTTGAGATTTGCTGGAGGAATGCTGTAGAAACAACTAAAGGCAACCACAAGCACTGAGAAAACGGGCACTTTTCCAGAAAAGACTCAGACCCTGGACCACTGGGAAACACTTGTAAATCTCATGGCTATGGTGAGTATCACATATAGAGATGGAGCAAGCACTCATAACTGACAAGACGTGCTCTGTTCTGGCTTAAAGACATGTAAATTGGATATGGAGCAAGCCCTCCTCATGTAACACTGACCTAAGCCCAGAGTTCACAGATCCATTCCCGAGCTTAGACACAGCTCTGTTCGGCTCTGCACTCACCGCAGATCCATGCGTACGGTCCTGACCACTTTGCAAAATGCCTGAGAGAATCGTGACAGAATGTAAAGAAGTTAGAGATGGAAGTGATCTATTAGGTCCATTTGCAACCTCTCATGAGCCAGGCAGATATTTTCTTTGGGCTATACTCTTTGCTTTGCCTGGTCTTGTTTTTAATCACTCAAGCAAAGGGACCGGAACAGTCTGGCAGCGTTATGTCATACTGCAGCAAAAGGGGCACTGGGAATCTTGTATCTCTCATCAGAACTGAACCCCACAGTTGTACAATGTATACTTAGGCATGTTTGATGTGGTTAAACAAATCCCATGCAGAAACGCAGTTCATTTCTGTAAGTACTTGTCTTCCAAGAATTTTAAGACCTGGCAATAAGCATAGCGAAAGCCGTCACTCAACAGACAGGAATCACACTTGTATTAATGGAGTTGCTATATCCAGATTAAATTTAACCCTCGTGACTTTAGTAATCCACCAAAGCAACTGGGTCAAGAGAAGTTCTGATCAGAGAGCTGAGCAAGCACTTCTTCTCTGACATCTCCTCCACCACTTCCTCGACTTAAAGCACTTCCTCAAGGAACCCCTCACCTAGGCAGAAGGCACTTGCTCACATACCCCTGCAGACACTTTGCCTCTATCAAGAGCCTCCACTGGATTTGACATGTTGAATGAATTCAGTGTCATTCTCTAAGGTCAGATTATTGGTCTGCCTCTCAGTGGCAATGACTACATTGGGGAGAGTGACATCCCACCTCATGCAAACAGAGAGCAGTCAATGACTCAGAAAAAATGTGGTTGTAGAAGTCTTTTTTTTTTTTTTTACCATCCAGGGTCTTGGTTTTCTTCCCTTGAAAGCACAACCCAAGAAGGTCCCCTCCCAGCAGCCCAAAGAGATTGCAGCACAGATAAGTTGTGCTGTGCATGCCATGCTCTAGTAGCTGGGCTAACACAAGGTGTAAGGAGTAAGTTACTTGCTGCTGGAGACATGGGGCTCTGAGAATAAATACCTGGTGTATTTCCTACCTCAGTTGCATCTTGCCAACAGATATGTTTTGTTTCCTTAAGGTAACCCTGGAGGTTTCTGGGGTCAACAGTGCTAAATAAAACAACCAGCAAAAACACTGTGGTCTAGGAAAGGACAAGATTTTTCAAAACCTCAGTTCCCCTTGGTGGTTCGGCTCCTGTACAGAGTGATGAAAGTGTTTAAGTCATCAGAAAAAGCAGGCAGTGACCTGCAGTAAAATACATGGCCTGGTGAGATACACAGTGTCTCGCTAATGACCTCCATAGCTGGGTCAGCAGATGTCACTGCAGGGGGACACCGTCATCTGCCAGGCAGCAGGCAGAGCTCGGCTGTCTTGGCATACCTCCATCCTCACTGCAACCTCGGGCACATGGGCTCCATGGAGGCCCAGCAAGGGCAATTCAAGTTTTTGGAAATAACAGCCAGGAGTGGGGATTCTTCAGAAACTTTTCTGGAGAAATGCCTCACCAGAAATCCAGTCTTTCCTATAAGCCACAGATCCTGAAGCTGAAAGCCTTGCTGACACTGTTTGACTGTACTTACTCTTTCATTACCAGAATTAAATAAAGGTATCAATGAAAACAAAATGAAAATATACAAGCTTCTCAAACTTGCAAAAAAAAAAAAAGTTTGAGATTTTTCTTGGTCAAATATTTGAGCTAGGAATTGGAGGACGATTATAAATTTTACCCAAACAAGCTCATGCTTTTATTCAGGCAAAGCTGGCAGTTTTCTGTCCTTAGCACATGGCACTGCCTAATGAGGATACTGAGTGGGCCAGCCCAGAGCCAGCCTTATGCCTGGTCCAGGAACCATCTTCTGGCATGGAGAAAAATGGCCGAGGATTGATGGGTTGGGAGCGTGGTGCCAAACACATCCTGCTGCTCCAGCTCCTCTCAGATCTCTCTGGATCCCCTTCCTCCCTGCCCAGCTGGCAGGTTGTGTGGACTGCAACAAGGCAAGCTGGGGCACAGGGCAGAGCTTGCTCCCTTGTGCAATATAGGAGCTTATCTCACTGCTCCAGAGAGTGAAATTTAGTTCTCAGGATACTTTATTTTTAGTCCCATGTGTGTCCCATGTAAGAGGACAGTTTCCAAGCAGCCGGAGCCTTGTCTGTGTCTCATAATGCTGGTTGTTGAAGGTCTGAGAGCCACCTTACGGGCTGTGGCCAGGTCCATGGTCCTCAGGTCATCCCAGGTGGCAGGCTGGGACCCAGTGCTGCTGCCATGTGTGGAGAAGCACTGTGGGTATTTCTCTACCATTAGCACATCCCTGTAGCACAAGTCTCAGTTCAGCACAGTGCAGATTGCTAAATCTGCACACTTAGTAATCCTCATCCTCTCTGGAGAGAGAACACCCGATGCAGAGCAGAGATATGCCACTCACAGCCCTCCCCACCAGCGGTGGCCATCTCAGCTGTTGTGCACAGGGTGCATCTCAGCACCTAAAAGTACCCCCTCCAAAAAAAAAAAAATGAACTTTTAAACTTTAGGCCCTGGATGAGAGGATGGGGGAGGGTTGGAAATGGCCCCATTGCTTCACGCAGCACATTAGCAACTGAGTTCACTTCACAAACACAAGGTGCGCTGTCAGAATAGCCCGGGGCAAAGTTTGTACTTTGCTTGAATTCTAACTTTTGTTTACCAAGGTAATAAACCGGTCTTCTCTTCCAGGTGTAAGTGCTATTATGAAAAGGCATATTTGTGTTTCATCTCACCTCAGATGTACAGTATGTGCTCACATCCTACACTGTGTGTACAGCCCACATTGCTCCAGAGCCAGGAGAAGAAAGGAAAAGGGGTAAAAATAAATGTCCCCACTCTGTCCTCAAAAACAGTACTCTGGAGGATCTGGGAGCTTAACTGGATCCCTTTCCCTTCAAACCCTGGGTGCTGCCCTTGTTCTACCTTGTGAAGACCAGCTCAGACCTTTCCTGTGTCCCTGTGGTCTTCCCTGATAGCACAGCTGGGAAGACCCTTCATGGGGAGATGATGGAGATGACCCTTTTCCTCCATGCAGACAGGCTGATCTCCAAACAGTGGAGTTTAGTTTCCACTGAACTAGCTGGGTCACCAGTTTGGCTCCCTTCCTCTAAAACCGCCTGCGTCTCCAGCGTGCCATGTGCATTCAGATGTGTCGCGCTTGGTGTAATCTCACTGAAACCGATGGGAGAGGAGAAGGAGGGGAGAAAAAAAAAAAAAAAGAATGAAAAAACCCTGGCATTGTTTTTGTTGCACTTCACCTCCTGTTCCTGGTGTCGTGCCCACTTGGCAAGATTTAGAGATAGCAGACGCGCTCTGTATAAAAATGACCTAAATGTTTCCTCATCCCTTCAAACCTGTTTGGTGGCCTTCTGTCTCCAACCCACTAGTAATTTGGCCTGGCCGCTGGGGCTGCCACCTGAGTGCTCCTGAAAACCAACGCCACGAGATCTGCTGCAACTGAAGTGGTCAGGGCCTCACTCCGGAGCGTGGCTCCCCCGCTGCGGCACGACACGGCACGGCGGGCGCGGGCAAGAGCACCGCCTGCCGAACCAGCGCACCTGCTCCCGGCATCACCTCGCTCCTCTCCCATTACAGCACTGACCTCACCTGCTCCCACTGAGCTTGTAAAATTTCATGAGATGACATCTTGAAAAGCTAAGTGTGAAATGCCAACCTCAGATGGAGCCCTCACAGAAGCTGACCAGCTGCAGGTCGGCAATAATTTCCTCCCTCACCCCTTGTAGCACTTTATGAGCAGATTTAAGGGGGCAATAACCACACAATAATATATTTTTTTTACACAAACTATTTACTCTATTAAAGGTCCATTCACTTAACTCCATCTGCACAACAGAGGAGCTGAAAGAGAGAGGCAAGGAAAGGGGCTGACCAGGACCACTGTCTCAACAGTGGCTGGTGATGGCTTGGCATGCCCAGCACAGACGCTTTCTCGGAACGCCTTTTCTGCCGAAATCAGAAGCCCCACAGAGAGAGCCAGGCTGCCAGCACCACACAGGTCTGAGCCTGCCCCAGCCCAGACACCTTCCCCACCCCAGTGTTTATGCCGAAGTGCTCACTCCAGCGCAGGCTGAAACTGAACCCCTGGCTCCTGCAGCCAGCACAGCCCCAGCACACTCTGCTCCATGATGATGCGGGAAGCAGCAGGGCCATGGTGCAGATGGAGATTATGGAGGTCCTTGTCTCCATGTGTTTCTGCCTTCTCTTCACTTCTGGAGCCCACAGAAGTGGATTTAGGGTTTCTTTTTCTTTTTAATATCCACAAAATGCACTGAAGGTCATAAAGGGCTTTTGTGCTTTCTCATTGATTTCTCATCTTCCATTAGTCCTTTACGCTTCCACAGCAGGGCTAGAAGGAGCACTGCCCACAGGAAAGCAATGCCCCTTGCCTGTCAAACCCAAACTTTCCTAGCAGCTCTGCTATCCCTTCCCACCACATGAGCTGAGTGAGAACACCCTCAGTAGCAGTGACTTTGAGCAAAGTACTTGCAGCAGTGGGATGAAGACCCCAAATCTGGCCCATCATTAACCAGGGGTGGGAAGCTACTTTCTACCAAGAATGTGAAACTGGCACTACCCAGGGAACTTGCCTGTGCTCACCTCCTCATCAGGGACTGATTGCAAACAAGCTGCTGGCAAGGGTGGTGGAGGATGGGAACAGCACAGGTTTCCCCACGTGGTTGATTCCAGCCATGATGCCTTCTCGGATTCACGCACCCCCTTGAGCTGGGTGGGGCAGAGGAGACCACGTCTGGGTCCACCCATCTGCTCCCAGAGAAGGAGCGACATGTCACCCCAGTTTGGGAACAGGTGTGTTCAGTGGCCAGATCAAGGCGCATTAGGAGACCTAGAACTTGTTTGACATGGGCTATTATTTCATGGCATCTTGAGTGTGTTCCACATGTCCTTTAAGTGCTCCAGCAAAGTAATGGCTCAGGCCAGCCTTTCCAATCACGTTCTTCTACCACGTCAGTTTGGTTCTTCCAGAACAGGGAGGAGGTGGCATTTTGCCAGTGTTATGTAAGAAGCGGAGCGATTGCGTAAGTTCAGTTGGTCACAAAGGTATAAAACAGTCTTTATTGGTAGCTGCTACAGCTGCAAGTTTTTCAGAGGCATCTGTGCATGTTTTCCATGGAACTTGTCCTTTTCTAGATTTAGGTTCTTCCGGGCTCCTCTTTCTTCTGTATACTGTTGCTGTCAGAAACCCTTGTGCAAAGGGGAATGTTTGCTTTGGTGCAGGAAATGGTAGGAGGAGGTTGTCACTTCACTGGAGCTGTCTAAAGTGCCTGAGTTATTCTACTGGCCAGCAATCTGTGCAGTCAGAGGCAGGTGCTTGTTTTAAATCAGTCCCATGCCTGGGACACCTGGTGGACTTGTCCAGTCCTCCTGTGAGCAACAAGACCATAGGAATGCAACTAAGAAGAAGTGCTCTACTTGAGATCTTTCCCAAGAATGAAACAGTGAGTAGCATCTGCTGAAAACACTAGTTAATTGACATAATTTCCCAGGTAGGAAAGGATCGTTGCCTTCCACATGTCCAGGTGGAATGGGATCTTGTGTCTTTCAAGGAACAGGAGAATGATAAAGCATCTAAAAGTGGTCAGAATGCATCTCACTGTAACTCCAGCAACACAAAGAGAAATGGCAAACTTAGCTTTGTTCCTCTGAATATCTCCTATATGTGCAGCATTAAGCATACAGAAAAGGCTTTGCAAGACCAAGGCCTGATCAGTAGCTAATGCATTCCCAGGTTCAATAACAAGTACACTTTGTACATCAGAGGAATGGCAGACTGCCCAGAGCTTTTGGGCAGATGCTGTTTCTAAAGAAATTAAATGCGTGAATAGATAATAACCGAAGAAATCCCTGCTGGAATAGAGAATGGACAACCTCCTTCTGATAAAATCAAGTTCTTGCTCAATCATTCCCCTCTTGAACACGAAGACAAAATTGAGTCAGTCCTGAAGGTCCTGGAGTCTTCAAATAAGCAGTTGGGTTTCTTTCCTCTGCGTCACACCATACATTATCCTAGGAACTGGCAAAACATAGCAGGGATGACTCCTTTGTCCCTTCCTAAAAGAGGGACATTGCAGGAGATCAGCTGGCTCTGCTAGATTGTAGAAGGTGTCACCAAGTTCTGTCTCAGAGTGTTCCCCTCCATCTGCAAAGGGCAGGAGGGAAAGAGAGGAAAGTGTGGCTAACCCGTGTCCTCGTCATGCAAAGCAGAGGAATGAAGTGGTGACCCAGCAAGGAAGACCTGCAGAACAGCAAGTGGGAGCATGGGCCCAGTGGTGAAAACATGAACATGAGGTTGGTGAGGACTGTGTGAGCTCTGACGTGTGAAGGATTGAGGTGAGAGTCAGGGAGAGAGGTAACCTCAGACTACCTGTGAGGCAGCTCACAGTCATGACACAAGGTGAATCCTCACCTGGCCTCCCCCCTTACTTGTCCCCCTGATGCTGCCAGACCATGTCATCACTGCATGTCCACCTCTATCTGAAATGTCTTTTGCTGGTGTTGCTGGGAGCCCTGCAGTAGTCAGACAAACTCTTGACCATGCTGGATAAGTGTCCTAACAGGAAGAGTTTGTGCCTACAACAAGGGTCAGAGAATGTTTGGGTAAAGTGCACATGGTGGAGCAAAATACAGCACCTGAGTGCTGGGATGCTGCTGTTGATGTTGGTATGACCACTGTCAGCTTCTGGCACAGGAAGGTGATTAGAGGCAACTGATTTGTGCCCTGGGAATCCTTTGGTGCCCTTTGGAGCTGGTATCATATGAAGGATCTGGGAAGTACAGAGATGTTTGGACCAATCTTTTCCATAAGACAGAGTACAGGTCCTGGTTCTCTTCTCCCTCATGTCAACCATGGCCCACTGGGATGATATGGCCTCATAAAATCTCTTCCAAGGCCACAGACCCTTGATGCAAAGGACAATGACTGTTTTGCCCCGGGCCTGGCTCTGGAAAGCAAGGGGCAGAGCTTAAGATACAGCTGAGGAGTGAGACGCTGTCACATAGCTATAGCTGAGAGGGAGGTGAGGGTGCCCTGAGCAATGGGTGGTACACTTCTGGATATCAGACAAGTGAGCAGTTGCCCACCAAAGCACAGATTCACCATTTGCCTCCTGGCGAGGATCACAGGGGGCCCAGCTGTGACTGTCAAGAAAAAACCCTCATGTAGATGACGGCACGAGGCCAAGAATATTACTATTGAATATTCTATTTCTGTTGAATATTCTGTGAATCTGTGAGTATTTTGTGCACAGACTTGGTGCCCCATCCTGCACTCTGCACTGCACATGACTGGAATGTGGTTCTTGACCACTGGGGCCACCAGGATACTTCTGAAACGCCTCACAGTGAGAAGGAAGTTCTGTGCAAACAGTCATCCAGGATAGCTGCAGTATCTGATGTTCCTGGATCTCACTCAGTCTCTGAAACACATTTATGGTCTATGTGACAAGTGGTTTATTTTCAACACCTAGAGCACAGAAGGCAAGTGAGATGATGGGCTGTCATCTAGGGCACTTTATACTTGTTTAGTGCCAACTATGTTACAATATCATTTTGATGTCACCATTTCCTCCTGCTGAAATTAAAAAAAAAATCCATTGCTAGACAACATTTCTCAGCAGGGAGTTTTCTGGGTTTGTTTTGCATTACACCTGTTTTTTATGACTTCATTGGATTGTTCAGAAGAGGGAAAGACAGAAACTAGAGAAAAATTAATACATATCTATATATTTTAATCCTTTTAATTATACAAGGTCTGAATAATGCCTTTAAAAATACCTGATTTCAGAGTGTCAATGTGTAGTTAATGTCATAAAGTATCCACGGGGGCTGGGATTAAAGCTGACGTTTTTTCAAGTGATTAAATTTGAGAACCTGATGACTAGAGCTGGGTTTTCATTATTCCCCTGATATGAGCATGAAGTTTCAGAACCTGAGATTTTGCAAATATCCAGCATATCTCTGTAGAACCCAAACAAACTGCCCGGTGACAGCAGTAACAGGTAGTACCCAACAGTGGGTATGCAGTTTCTTTAGCTGTATCTCTCAAACCCAGTTACTCATATGCAGCACTTTGGTCCTGATTTGATCCACTGATCTGCCATACCAGGCTTTGCAAGTGGGTGATGGCTCCTCAGTTCCTAGACGTCTCTTGAGGAGTAGCCACAGGTGCCAAAGCATTTGCCAGCTGTGGAGAGAGCAAATGTTGCCTGGCAGGGCCAGCCAAACCATCGCCAGGCCCCTGCTCTGCCACTGTGAGAGAGACAGACACATTTCTTAACACCCTCTTTGTCTATTTGTTCTGGATTTGCTACGGTGCTGTGCGTGGGACTGGATGGAGGCTCCTACCCTGGGAGATTCTGACACAAGAGATGTGGTAACCCAGAGCCTGCACACCTCTGAGAGATGGTGCCAGATGCAGAGAAACCAAGTCTGCTTAGAAGAAGTTTTTCCAAGAAAAATATTGTCCCTGCTTGTGTACGACAATCCTGTGCCAGTGCAAGGCCCCCGCTCCGGAGACTCATCCTCGGGTAGAGTTTTGTTCTGAGAACAGCAAGCTCTGCAGAGGATTACTCCACAAAGTAACCTGCCATGAGGGTTTGTAAATGAGCTCTGCAAGGACCAAGCTCTCCTGGGCAACACCTCAGAGTGCATGGGCTGAAAAAGGCCCAAACTCCCTGCGGGGAAGCCCAGGAAGAGAGGTCAGAGGTTAACAAAGTTCTGAGCAACTCTAGCCTCCAAATTCCCATGCAAGATGAAGGGATGGAGGAGAGGAACATGCCCAGCTGTGGCTCTCTTACTCAGGAGCTTCCTCGCTCAGATAAGTTGCTCCAGCACAGCCTGGCATGACAAGACTCAAACTTCCCAGGGCAAGGGGAGTTGAGCTTGGCGCCCGGACCTGTGACATGAGAGAAACCTCCCGAGCCTTCCTTTCGCCCTCCTCCTCCCCCTCCACCTCCAGCACCCTGGCATTTGCCTAGCAGGGTTCCTACCACTGGCATTTTTGGGCATGGGCCTCCTGAGTACACCCATCTTAACTGACCCACATCTTTCCACAGGCTGTTTCTGGGGCAGCGTCTGCATGTTTTGCCAGTGCTACTCACATCGCCCCTGCCCTGCTAGAGCAGTTTTCCAGGCAGTGCAACATTTCATCATCGCCTCCTTCATGTTTCTTTTTCTTTCTCATTTACCTTTTTCCACCCCCATCTTTTTTTTTTCCTCAATATTGCCTAATTTCCACATGGGTGCAGGCAGTGGGGTGAGTTTGCTGTGCCGAGTGCTGCACGCCAACCCAGGGGCCATATGGAGCCAACCTCTTCCATCTCACTGGAGGTGTGATGGCTGCAGGGTCCACACGAAACCCCACCACTCACAATCTTCAGCCGCTGGCCCTGCTGCACATCCCAGTGTGACTTTGGGTGGAGGGAGCTGGGTGGCTTTCATCAATATCCCTGATGAGAGGGCGCAGCTTGGCAGAGACCAAAGAAAAGTCTGTCCCATCATGGTCCTCATCTCTTTGCACATTGTGCAAAACCAATATCTTCCAGTAAGACTCATCTTCTCGTGTTCCCCACCGTGGGAAAAGCAGAACCTTCCATTTCCACAGGACTGGTCACCTGGGGCAGGCAGAAAGGGGGCAGGAACCACACACAGCTACCGGGGCAAGCTGCTGCCTTCCTGCACCCTCTCATATCGCACCTCCCAAGAGACAGAGCGGGAGCACCCTGGTGACAGAGCTCACCAGGAAACGGTGCTTTCTGCAGGAAAAGCACTTTTTTTTCTCATTTCATTAATTTCTCTTTCTGCTTTTATTATTTTTCGGAAGGGGGAGGAGATTTGAGCTGGGGGATTTCACTAGAAGTATATGTTATGGGGGAGCTGGGGGGAAAATATCCATTTTATGTCTAACCAGGAGAATTTTCTTGATGCAGACAGATATCACTGCCCAGAGGGCTGAATTGCTTCTGCTTCCAGTTGCTGAGAACTACACTTTGTTAGATGGGAGTTTGATGAAAATGTTAAGTGGTGGCAAAAAATGGGAATTTTGCAGAGGTAGCTGCTGGAACCCTCAGAAAGACATTGAAGGCATTTTAAACCTTTCTTTGGACCAGATCTTCCAACAGGATGGTGTCCTGGTTCTGGCCGGGACAAGCAGCCAACATGGGTGAGATGAGTTGGCTGGGGCTGTTTTCCACACGACCTGACATGAATCAAGCCACTGTGAAAACTTTGCCAGGGGAGAAAGAAATGGTTAAGGAAAGTCAGATGATGTCACTTTCTTGGGGACAGACCCACTGAGGAGAGATGGGGTATGGAATGAAGGTTGCCCAGGACTAGCACAGAGGCAGGAGGAGCAACCAGGGACTGGTGGGTAAGGACATGGCTGAGGTTTTGCTTGGGGACTTTTAGTGTCTAATTCTAGATCTGGTACCAGTAACTTGCATTTCCCACCCTGCCTCTCCCCCTCCACCACCATCAGCCCCCCCGCTGCCCACCTTCCCCCCCCTCCCTGAAAAATATTGGTAGAGTAATTCAGAGTTCTACAAAGGTGATGCTATGCAAATTTCTGNAAACGTGAAAGGTGAGGAGAAAATGCTGCACTTTGATTTGGAGCGATTTACAAGTAAAATGGAGGGGAATTTCAAACTGAAATAAACATTGCAAATGTACTTTCTTGGATTTTTTTTTTTTTCTCAGGACAAACAATTTAGTACAACCAGTGCTAACTCCAAAGTATTTGTCACCAAATTTGCATTTTTCACACAAGGGAAGTTTCAGGTGAAAGAATTTCACCTGTCCCCAGCTCTGAGCCTGGGAATATCTGAGGATATCTCCCAGCCCAGTTCAACTGGAACTTTGCACCCAAGACCTTACTGCTGAGGCATCTCCAGACCAAGTTTTTCATATTGTATTTGGGCACCCCCAATGTGGTGTCACACAGAGAGAGCTCTCAGGTGGCACATGGATGTCCTCCATCTCCTGGCTAGGTTTGTGTGAGTCACATTCCTTCCCACAGAGGCACAGGACATGAGTCTGAAGACCAGGGACCCACCCCATGTCCAGGTCCCGTGATGAGACAACCTGTACCAACCCCACAGCAACCAGGTGATGGATCCAGGGTCAAAAGCATCACTCCGAAGAACCAAACATGAGGTCCCTGCCTTGGCTGCATGGCTGCAGAAGAACAGCTCTTCAGGGTTTTGTTTCCCAATGAGATGCCTCTGCCTGAGGGGGGACGCAGTAGCTGCTTTCCTGCAGCAGCACCAAGTGCTGGAGGGAACAATCGCACTCCCAGGGGACAAGAGCAGGTGGTCATACAGCCCAGGCTAGGTCTCTTTCTGAGGTCCCAATGAAAATGGCAGTGGTTGGTAAAATCAGGCAGCCACAGTTGAGGGAAACTTTTTTCTCAGAGGTAAGTTAAGTGAGAGGAAATGGATTTTCATCCCAAATGACCCAAAACTCCATTCTGTAGCCATGTGCATTAACTCTTCAGTGGCAGCAAGGTTTGGAGACAGCTTTAATGAATCTATCTGGGTGGGATGAAATGAAGCAGCTTTGGAAAAGGATCATATTTTCTGAAATGGCTCAAAAAGACACCATTAGGGCAGCCTGAATTTCCTGTGCTCCGGGAGCTAGGCAAAGAAACCTTAATAAAACCAGACATTTTTTAATCTAACTTCCCGTTTTTTCCCATCCCTTTAATCATTCCCTGCAATCCAAACAATGAAACAGTGTGCTGGGACCTGAGAACCACTCATTAATGTTTACAAGACACTGAGATAATAGGGGAAGAGAGCCATAGAAATAACATGTAAGAATATATGATAGAAATAATACTTTGAGCCTCTGTGATTACTCATGCTCTCAGACCTGAGCAGGTGCACAGCTTTTTACAGGTCTGGGGCTTGGTTTGATCCAAAGATACCTTCCAATCAGGCCATTTGCTCCATGAGTACAGCACTCCTCAGACCTTCCCTGACACAACCCTGCTCTGGGTAGCGAGGGGAAAGCTGTCAGATACCAGGAATTTGACACTATCATCGTGTCACTTCAGCCATGTTAATGATCTGGAGGAAGGTCACTCATCAAAACACTGTGTTGGTAAACACTATGGAATTGTAAAGCTGGTGAGGTCCAGAAGGAAAAACACAGTTTAGGTTTTACAGCACAAATTACACTAGGAATGGAAAAATGTCTTTCTATTTTCCTGCTCCCAAGCATTCCTGGGAGCACAGGCCATGGCTGCTTTATTTTTAAAATCAACAACTTCTTCTGAAGAAAAAGCATTTCTTGATCTTGTGACTGCCACGGCAGAAAGATCCGTCCCCTCGCAGCCAGGCGATGCGCTTCCTGCCAGCTGGACTCACTCTCTAAGCCCTGTCCCAGCAATGCACAAGCTGTCTCTTATCTGGCAGGTCGGGCTGGAGCAATGGGATTGAGACATTTCAAGATATCATCTGGGAGAGCAAGATAAATCAAAGTGAGTTGATTTGTCAATCTCTGCCGCACATTGTGAAGCACACAGCTGGAGCGTTGCCCCCACAGCTCCGTCCGCACTGTATGCTAACACCACCTTCACAACACCCTGGAAAACCCACCCACCCCTGCACAGCCAAACCTGAGGATGCTGTTCACTGGGAGCAGGGGGGCTGCTCTGCAAGGCTGAGGGGATGGGATAACCTCATCTAGCTTTCAGCATGCACACACAACGCCGTGCACGAGAAAAGCCGAGGCCACCCTTCCTAACTGCTTTGCCTTTGCATTCCCTGAGCAACCCCAAGGGTTTTGTGTCAACTGGAGTAGCCACATCAAGGATGGACTGGGAAAGAAACAACTTCTGTCCACTCAAGGTAAAGCTGGATACAGTGCAATGGAAATGACCCCACAATATGTTTTACATGGAGAAATCTTTTGCTTTAGAAAACTGAGAATTCCATTTTCTGTCTGTGTGTTGGTTGTCCCTTCCTACATCCCATTGTGGTGTGCCTGAAGGCTGCCACCCCATCCCTAAGGGAAGGCTGCACCATCACATAGATGTAACCTGCTCTTATTTTCAATCCAGTTTTGCACTGGTTACTCTGTACCAGCTGAAACCCCTTATCTCCCTTGCTGGGTCAAGGTCTTCCCTCTCTATTTTAGCAGTCTGGCACCTTGAAATGTCAAGATTCAGCTAACTCCAGCTGCCCTGGCTCTCTGTGCAAGACACAATGTTCCCCTCTGACCCCATGGCTTTGCAAAATTGGTTAAATATCCCCTACCTGCAACACAGCCTAAGCCCTTGCTTCTTGCTAGGCAAGTTGAAGCTCTCTGATGGGCAAGGATGGAGTTGGTCCTGTATCTCCTTGAATAAGTGCCCAACTGGAGAAATTCAACTTGACAAGTGGGGCTGGCAGAAGTAATTCTCGGAAAGCCCAAGGAGGCAGGAATAGCACAGGGTACCCCATGGTACCTTTAGGATGTGGGTGATTTCTGCTTGTGGGGGCAGAAATCCCTTTGCTCCAGAGCTGGAAGGGCACACAGGCATGGATGGATCCCCCGTCTGAATGATGCAGAGGTGTCTGAGAGACTAAAGCAGAGCAGGATGGACAGTGAGCTCTGGGACCCTGCTCTGGGTGAATGGGACATGCTGCAATCAACAGCAAACTGCTAATCAGCTCTGGCAGAGAGAGCCCAGTGAAGTATAGCTGTGCCTGAGCTCAGCTCCCAGGAAGGCTGATTTTGGAGGTGGGATCAAAGGTGTCTTCATCTCTGTGCTCCCAACAGCAACATCTCTAATAGAATAATGACTATGCACAAGGATAGTAAAGCAACGTTCACTATAACAACACCGTGCACTTGTAGTGCCCTCCATCTGTGGCATTAATTAACCTGACCTTCCTCCCCAGGTTATAAAAACCAGTTATCCACCTTCTGCTGGAGGGCTGGCAAAGAGAAGAGATAGAGATCCATATTTCCCAAAGCTTCCCCTGACTGTCAGTCCTTTGTTTTAACCCTGACCATACAGAGGCAGCGCGGGCACAGACTGGTTCTGAGCCAAGGCATGGCCAGTGCTCTGACCTGCTCAGTGACAGCCCAGTGGAACCAGCTGCTGGGAGTGAGGAGGGGACACAGAACATGGGTGGTCTTTGAACATCTGCAAGGCTGGTACTCACATCCGAGGTAGCCATCTGGATGATCCGCAGAGGTCACAACCAGCCTACCCTGGACTGCTCCTGCAGGATGAGATGAAGGGCTCTTTGGACTATCTGCACCCATTATAAGAGCAGCACAGCCAGACCCAGTGAAGATGCTCATGCTGGGATACTTGCCCAGGTACACATTGCAGCCGATTGACAGGTCTACATACCATCTGCCTGCTGCCCTCTTCACAGCCACTTGTCTCCTCACCAGCTCTCAGACAGCAGAAGCTGTTCAAGTCTCCAGACTGAAATTCTTGGCATTGTCACGACTGTTGCAGCATCTACAGTGACCCAACCAAGACCAAGGGGCTTGTTTTGCTGGATCCTATGCATCACATGCTTGGAGGGAGTTTCTCTGCCTAGAGACATACAAAGTTCCTCCTCTCACAAATTCTTACAGGCGTTGCCATAAAACCTCTAACAAATTATATGGAAAGGAAGATGACCAGGCCCTGTGGAAGTCATCTGTTCCTGTCCATTAATTTAATTATTCTGTCCACAGGCTGAAGCTGTTCTGAAACACCTTGTGGAAGACAAAGACAGGGCAGGGAGAGCTCTGGAGGAGTTAATGACCATGGAGAACACTACTGAGCCTGCATGTGGGCTTGTGGTCCTCTGGGCACATGCTGCTCTGGGGTCTGCTCTCACCTCTGGCTGATGTCTCTTGTGTAACTGACTGTTTGCAGCCAATGCATGAATTTGAATGCCTCTTCTAAGACTCTCTCCCATCAAGGCTGCAGTTCCTTCATTTTGCATTTCTGCTCATTGCACAAACGTACTTACTGTTCCTGAGAGCCATCTTCTGTGGATCCCCACACTCATCTGTGACAGCTGCAGCGCTGACCCCTCCAGAGCAGGATCTGTAGTGCTCAGAAGCCTGAGCACTGCCTCCCTCAAATGCAGCAATGAGCTTGTAGTGGCCCACTGTGACCCACCATGTCGGTGATGCCTGGCCAGCATCTACATGCTAGAGCTTTCTCAAAACAGTTCTCTCAATGGCAGTGCTAGACCTGAAGTATATAGTAGACCTGATCCCTCCCAAGTGAAAGCTCTGCACCATCATTTTCTTGCCTTTCCCAGACAGACCAATGAACCCTTGAGATACTGGGAATGCCAGCTACTAACAAGATAGGCCAATACCTGGTATGTCTGGGGTCTGCAGGCATCTTAGCTGTGCTCTTCCTGCTCAGGAGAAGGCTAATTAATCAGCTCCACTATTCTGGCATCACCCAAAAGTGAAAATACTTTCTGGCAGAGCAGCAGGCACAAAATTAGCTGCTGCATTAAACTGCCAAATCTCCTTTACTCCTTTATTAGTTGCATTTGGTGATGATGAGGAGTGAGGCATTAACCGGTCCCTGATGGATAAAGAAACTATTACTCTGCTTTCTCTTTGCAGCAGGGAGGAGGAAATAGGTTTTATTACTGAGATTTCCTTGAAGACATTCACTTGACTTTGTGGCATCAGAGACAGAAGAGAAATGAAGAACACAGAAATCTTGGCACAGCAGAAGAGATTGCGCACGGATAATAGAAGAGAGAAGTGCCGGGTCAATTGGGATCTGAAATATACTCAGGTGATTGAATCCTGTGTCGGGTCAAAGCTCCGACGATCTGCCGGGCTCAACTAATTTCAGCATTACAGAGAGGATCTCTGTGCTGGTGCTTAAGGCCTAAACTGGGAAATACACCTTCATGATGCATTGGAATGGAGTGGGATGGGTTGGGGTAGAACAGCAATACTAGATTATTAAATCTATTTTTTTCCCTTTTTCTCTCTTTTTTTTTCCCCTCAGTATTAGATCTAGACCTTAATTACCTGTTTTAGTTTCAGGCATAGATCCTGGCTAACATGGCATGACCCTACTAAAGGAAGGTCAGACTGGAAGAGCCCATGCAAGTGACCTTATCTGTGTCCTGAAATCTCAGAGAGTTCACTCCTGAGAGATCTGTGTCCTCCACATACATCTAAGAGACACAGCATGGAACCTCAACTTCTTCAGACACCTCAACTGTATCCAACAAGGGTCATGAACCATGTACTAACTGCAGAAGGAGATGGTGATAAAAGGACATGGGGCGGGCTGCCAGGTTGGTAGCCAGAATGCATCCTGCTACCTCTGCTCCAGGGCCAAAAAGAGGGTCAGAGATCAGTCAGAAATGAGTATAGATGTGGTAAATCCCTTTGGAATGAGATGCTGAAGCTGGTACAGACCTAAACATTGTGGTTGACCAACAATCTATGAACAAGCTCAGGGTGGAAATGGGAAGAAGCATCCTAACCATGTAGGGGAAGAGGTCCTGCCACAGGCAGGCAGAGGCAAAAAGCCAACCTGATGAGTTTGTAGCTGCCAAAGAGGATGTGGTGGCTCAGGAGACCAGGCTCCAAAACCCACCAGGTCCCTCCTGTTCTTGGTCACTGAGGGACCATCCTCATCTCATAGAATTCTGGCGTCACAGGCAACAGGAGGGCTGGGAAGGGGAACCACATGAAACTGCTTTATCCCATCACTTCTGGCACTGAAGAGATGTGACATAGGCTGGAGACTAAGGGATACATTCCTAGTCAGAGCACATCTGAACCTCCCAGGAGGGAAAGTTCAGGCCCCTGGCTCAGCACAGCCTGGTGAAATGAGCTTGCCCCACAGGACAGGGCCACCAAGAGGCTGACGGTGGCTGGAGCTGGCAGTGGCTACACCTTTGCTTCAAGCAGGCCTTGCTGGCCGCTGCTTGGGACACCGCTGCCCGGCTCTGCTGCACCACCGATCCTCCTGCCTCCCTCCACCTCATTTCCACATCTACAACATGGAGCTAAAGCTAATTACAGCCCCTAGAGCGGAGCTGCGTGGTTTGGCTTTACTCACGTTTGAAAACGCTCGGAGATGGAAGGTGCTCAAGAGAGCAGAGTATTGTTATTACTAATAATTATAAAAATTAACCAAATATTTATCTAGCAGCATCCATCTCTGCTGCTGTTTCTTACGTAAAACACACACACACTCCGACTGCCAAGCCAAAGCCCCAGAATCACTACATCAGCCCTACAGTATCAAAAAGCGGGGGCAAAAATTGCCTTGGGTCTAAAAAGGGTTGTCTGTTCCAGAAATTAATTTAATTGGCCTAAAAATAATGCAGGTATACTGCAGATCCAAATTGCTCACAGAAAATAAAGCCAAACAGGGCCCACGGGCTTCAAGGCAGCAGGTTAAGTGCTGCCCCTGCAGCCGCGGGGCTGATCCTGGCAACGGAGTATTTTTTCTCCTAGTATTTGCCACCACTCGCTGCTGCGGAGTCAGGCTCTTGTAAAATGTTTATCAATGCCTGGGCATCTTCCAAACTGAGAAAGGGTCCATGTGGAGAGAAGTGTCCCCTTGCAGTCAGCAGGGACTGGATTTCATCACTTGGTTTAATTCCCGTCTTTATAATTTTATTGCTTTTTTTCCCCCTGTTTTCTAATAAGCTCCTCTAACACCTAATAAAATCAGTCTTTTTCCCTTCTACTTACCTCCCCCTGCTGCCACAGCGATTACCTAGACAAGAAAAATACAGAGCACGGGGTCCTGCAGGCTGAGGTTTTAGTGACTGATTTCAACCGACGTGAGCAGAATCGGCAATAAACTTCAATGTCATGGTGTTTTGATTCCTCTTTCTGCCGTATTGCATGAAATATCTGAAGGGGACAAACGCCAAGAAGTGTGAAGAATTCTTTCAGGTCGTATAGCCAAAAATGAAACTAAGAAAGGAGCCATTTCCAGAGAGGGAGATGCAGTCAGCTGTGCAATAGTTATCTGTAATAGATGGCATCTCTCACTGACGTGATCTCTATTATCCCCCCATCTCAACATCTTGCAGTCTTTAATGGATTCTTCCCTCCAGCTTTTTTACAGGACTGTGCCATTGTCCAGTACGTGTTTTACCAAGTGGGACCAGAAGCGCCAACAGGCCAAGACCCAGCTCCCCTAACCTACATGGGCACCCAGTTCCCTCTGGTCAGACTCTAAAAATCCATCTGTAATCCAGGCACTGTGCTATATAACTGTGATCTTATTTGCAAAGGTAGATAAAATGCTCTGTGACCACAGAGGCAAACAAATCTCATAAAACCCAAGTTTGTTATTTCCTGCTCTGCTTTCAAAACACAACACAATAATTTTAGCAGACAATTAAACTCCCTGATTTCCAAGGGAGGCAGGCACACAAATACTTTTGAGGATCTGAGCCCACATGATTATGTAAGGAATTAGCAGGAGGGAATTAACCCAGTCGCTGGAGCATCCTCGTGAAGTGGATCTCATCCACATGCAGGGCTGCTGTACGGGAGCACACTGGAGTGAAATATAAAACCCAGAAATACTTAAAATTCAAATTGTGGAAGTGCCAGAAAACATCACAACGTTGCTCCAGGTCAGGGGAACAGCTGACCTGACCCCTCTGTCTCCTGCCTCACCACTGTGCCACCTGGACTCCCCAAAGCCAGGAAAAACAAACCCAAGTTTGCATGTACCCCTTCCAAGCATGTGGGACCTCCATGCAGAGCAGCCTGGGGACTGGTGGTCCATGCACTGCCCCCTGTGCATCAATATAGGCTTTGCATTGGGGCAGCCAGTTCCTGGGTACCCCTGGGAAATTTGGTGAGGGGGCCAGAGGGGCCAACATGCCAGCCACATGCCAAGCAGCCACGTCGATGCAGGGACGAGGCAGCATGAGCGTAGGATTTCCACGATTCGGCAAGGATCTCACATTCCTCCCTCCACCCCAGGGCTGCTTATTAAATATGTTGTCATATTAAAACAAAACTACTTAAAAAAAATAAGTAGAAACAAGCAGGATTTGGGGAAGTAGTAGGGAAGGCTGTGGGCCTGATCCTGCTCTCCCTCAGGCCAGGGTAATGAGGAGCACCGGGTGAAGCCTCTGGGAAGGGCCGTCCGAGGCCGACTCCTTAATTCCATCCCGAGTGGGACAGAGAGGAGGCCTGGCCCCTTTCCCATATTTAATTCTGTCACAGTTGAATTTCTAGGAGTGAAACCGGTGGAGTCGTTTGCAGGAGTGAGGAGTACAGCAGAACCAGCAGCCCTGGAGATGCAGAACGCGGCCGTGAGGAACCAACCCTCCTTGCCCAGGATGGATGCAGCTCCCAACAATAAAAGCATACCTTTCCCGGGCAGGCAAAGGCCACCTGAACTGTCACTTTAATTGAAACCTTCTGCAGTCATATACTTCACCTTATGTTTAATGATTCACTCCTTAAGCAGCCCACTTGCAGGTTTGTAATCTTTCTGAAGGTTAACTTGTTGATCCTAGAAACTTGTCTGGAGAGAGCGTGGCAATTTACAGGGAGGCTCAGAAGAAAAAAAGAAAGTATCATGGTTTTGATGAAGTGTTTTTCTTAAGAGAGAAGAAAGGAGGAATAAATTGCAAAATTCAGAAGAGCCAACGAGACTTTGGAAAGAAAGAAAGAAAAAAGAAAGAAAGAAAGAAAGAAAGAAAGAAAGAAAGAAAGAAAGAAAGAAAGAAAGAAAGAAAGAAAGAAAGAAAGAAAGAAAGAAAGAAAGAAAGAAAGAAAGAGGGAAAAGTCCATAAAAAAAATAAAGAGGGATGTGGGGGGAAGCAGTTGGGTTTAGTTTCCAGCTCCTGGGAGACGTTTTATGTCTGCTTGACAGGAATTAAAATATATATTTGTCATTTAGCAGATTAAAAAAAAATAATCCTAGAGTTAAATTATTTTTAGGACATTAGGAATTACGTTCTTATGGGTAATAATCTATTTGTAATACTGTAATGGAGTAACTGGCAATTTCAAACAGCTTCAAGATCGATCCTTCCCTATTTGCCATGTACCTATGCAAATAAATATCCCATTCGATTCATGTCCATGTCATAGAATCTGCGTGCTTCTTTCTTACTGCTTTAATATTTAATTATTTAAAACTAGCAGAAATACCACGGGAATTTTTGTCTCAAAAAATATCTGACTTACCAGTTGAGAATGACAGAAAAAAAAAAGAGAAAATCTAATTCGCTTTAAGTCCTAAAACTGAAATCTAAATAAAAACAATGAAGAGAAAAAAAATCTTAAAACTCAGAAACAAACATTTTTCCCCTCCCCTTGTTACATGAATATTCTGTTTTTTTTACTGTGGCTATTCATAGTCGTACCTAAGTGTAATCTATAAATCTACTAATATATTATTTAACACTCTAACTACTGGTATAAAAAAATATAAAATATTCTGTTGGCAATACAGTTAATTGAATTCTTTTCAGAGACAGCTTGTTATTGCCAGACATGCTTTTAGAGATAGTAAGAAATAAAACAATTTCAGGAGGCAGTAAAACAAATAATTACCATTTTCACCATTATTTCCAGGTACCCTCCCACCCAATCACTAAATCCTTTAAGTCTAAATCAAAGGGTTTCAGTGAACAAAATTGTAAAGATCATCTCAAAGAATATAAAAATTATGACAATGTTTTATTTGAAGGGAGAAATTGGAATTCCCGTAGCACTCTACTGACTGAGACGTCCGGGGAGTTATTTAACAAAAAAAAAAAAAGCTGGTTTAGCCTGAACTTTAGAAGCCTGTTTCAAAATGACCAGGATTGATGCAAATCTCTCTTTTAATTTCAATATACTTGTGTCCATAAAACTTTGAGGTATCGTCCTTCTTCTTAAGCTCCCATCTGCTTTTTAATACCAGAGCTCTGCGAGAGTCTCTGAGGCATGAGAGTAATAAATAATACTATTAACCATCCAAATCAAGCACTACCTTTATTCTTTTTTTTTATTTTTTCCCCAACAAAGCAATCACTTTTGTGTTAGGTTTGAACTACCTTAGCATAACTCCTCATCAGGAAAGTATCTGTAAGGGTTAGTGAGTCTTTTTTAATCTTGACAGCTGAAAGTTGACAGCTCTGCTGAGAAGGAAAGAGGTCAGTGGTGCCGTGCAGCCACCGGCCAGGGATTTTCAGCTTCCACAAGTCACACGCTTCATATTTTCATGGATGCCAGGATGACAAGGTTTGGGGACAAGCATAAGAGTGGGAGGGGGATGCTGGCCAGGCCCCATGGAGTGCCCTGCCAGGAGGGTCCGCACCTGGCACAGCCCCACCCGGACACTGCCAGGCTTTGGTTCATAATTGGTTAAAAATTGATTAGGACTGAGGAGGGGTAGGTGGTAATTATCTGTGGCTGGAAAACTCCTGGATGAAGTTACTCTTTTAAATCAAAGATGGGGCAGAGATGGGACAGGAGTGTTGGTGCTCAGTGGGATAGGGACGATCCTTACGCACCTCCTGGTAACTGATGTTTACTCATAGTCGGTGTTTGGGAGATTAGGCAGGCGGGCAGGCAGATAGCTCACTCCTTTGTCTATGTGGGAGGAAAGTCATTTTTGACAGGCAAGTCTGCACTGTCTCCTGGCACCAAGAGTCAAGAAGATATGCCAGTTATTTGGGCAATTTTGCAGGGTTATTATCCTGGGGTTTTATCTGAGTGCAACACGGATGCACAGCCCTCCATCATCAGAAAGGTTCTTCTCGTAGACTATTGGCCCAAGTGCAATTCGTTACCCCAAATGGGGCATCTGCATGTAGCATGGAAGCAGTGATACACTCTCAGGCAGTACAGGGAGCCACGTCGCTGCACAGAGGCACTCCAGGACAGCCAGCTGCACTCCCCTCCGCAGCCTTTGGCTGTCTGTCCCTCCCTCCATTCGTCTCTCCATCCCTCTGGTCCTGACCTGCAGGGTACCCTGTGCCTGGCCCCTGCTTCTTGACACCGTACCATGCAGCAACAGATGCCAGCAGATGCTGAGTGGTACCTACATCCATCTAAACCCCCTGCATGAGACACGATAGGAGCAACAAAAAGTGGGCTGGGGGCTTGTGGATGGGCAAGCGGCGGGCCGGCCGATGCGATGCGCAGCCGGGCTGGGCGGGGGTGAGCTATGGTCAGGTGTGCCCAGGGCGTGCTGGAACAGCCAGGCTCTACCACGACATTCAAGTTTTTCCACTTCCAGTACTTTCCCTCGCAGTAAGGACCAAGCCAGATCACAAGCACTCCAATTAAAATAACAAAACAAAACCAGAAAAAAAAAAAAAAGAAAAAAAGAAAAAGAAATAGAAAGCAAGAAAAAAGAGGCGCGATGAGCATCACGGTATTCGCTCCCTGCCATTTCCATACGCCCGGCTGCTGCTCCCTCTTCTCCCAGCCCAAGCCCATGCCTCTTCCGATACCCAGGAAAATATTTTGTTCTGCGCTAAAGGCTAAAGCTAACACATGACCAGCGAGAGGCAGCAGTTTGTTTAGCTCTTGGAGTTTATTTTAATTGCGGCCTTGTTTTGTAATGAGGACGGCTGCGGCAGGGGGAGCCTTCTGGGATCCGGGGGGCTATTCTGGAGGCATTTCCTTATCAATAGAAAGAAGTGTCGTCTATTTAAATTAACAACAACCGGATGGGATGCACGCTTGGCTGCTTTGTTTTCTTGGAAGTTAAACCATACACGCCTGCTTATTAAGGATTTCGGTGGCTGTCTGGGATCATGGGTCCCCTCCAAGTGCTACCTTCAGAGTCCCCAACCTCCGTCGGGGAGGAAGGAGGAGGAGAGAGACAGGCCTCGCGTTCCTGCTGACAGGCAGAAAATAGTCTGGTAAACCTGAGTAGTTTGTTATGATGATGCATGAAAAAAAAAGGGGGGGGGGAGGAAGAAAAAAACATGTGATTTTTATGCAAATCAGGTGAATTGGACGGTTAAAAAAACCCTAAATGTCAGGTAGATAAGATCATACACACCTAGAGCAGTGTCATGATATTCTCTGTACGTTACATTCATTCTGGAAACCAAAACGTGTTACAGAAATCAGACACCCACAAAAAGCTCTGAGATTGCATTGAGAACAGGTTCCTGCAAAGCACAAACCTCCAACAAAAAAAAAAAAAGAAAAAAGACAAAAAAAAAGAAAACAAGAAAAAGAAGAAGGAAAAAAAAAGTAGGTTAGATTAGAAAACAAGATAGCTCAATTCAGCCAGGGAATAGGCTGTCCCCACGCAGTGTGCAGCCCGGCCTCGGTGCACGCGCATTAATATGCACAAAACTCCTTTTAAGTAACGCTCATGCGGTGGCACCCGTCACTGGAACAGCAGCCTGCTCCCGCAACACATCCTCGACTGCCACGGGGACGGGGAGACATTTACGGGTTCTCTTCTGCCAGGCTAAACTTTTTCTCTCCTGGATATTTTCCTTTTTTTTTTTTTTTTTAAGTCCTGGCAGCTATTTGGCACAGGCATGGGTAAGCCTCATGGCCTGAAGGAGTTAATTTATAAAGAAATTATAGTGGGGCACTGTTTATTTAAGCAGTATTTTGTAAAACACAAAGCACTTTTTTCCGGAGGTGCAGTTCACCTGAGAAAAATACGGACTGGCCTCGATGCCACATAAAAACCCACTCCATGTCCCTGGGGGACACACAATCCTAACCATGGGGGACACACAATCCAAACCCTGGGGGCTCCCATCAGCACTGAGTGGCACCTCCAGCTCCCAGGGCCTTCAACAGGAGGACTGAATAGTTTCACACTGTTTTGTGCCCCACATGCCAACACTCAGGCAGAGGGGTTGCTTTTCATCCTAGGAGCTGTGCCAGGGGCTAAAATGGAGCAGGATCCCTGACAGGGGAGTGTGAGGGCACCTGTAGCTATGCCCAGCGCTGCTTCTGCCTCCTTTCCCACTCTGGGGTGCACAGAAATACCCCAGCAGCCTCCAAGGACCATTTTCCAGAAGCATCGCCTCTGTCCCAGCATCACCACCACTTTGCAGGGTGGCATTAAAACCCCTACCTGTGTGAGGGGTTCTCCACAGGGCAGAAGGTGTTTTTGAGAGGAGGGTGTATAGGGCTGCCCCCCCC
>VXBZ01007183.1:4111-30454 GCA_013399135.1 Heliornis fulica
CAAAGAGCTGATTAGAAGGGTGTTTGATTTGAGGTGTTTCCCCCTCATCACTCCCCTGTAAATATACACAGAAGTGAATCCTCTCCCAGTTCCGCAGGGTGACCTTCCTCATCGTGGGGAAAACAATAAATAATTGGAAAAAAAAATCAAAAAACCAGAGTGGAACAAGTGTGACACCCTCCACCACAGCTGAGCTGCCTCAAATGCCTGGTGCATCTCCTCTGCCTGCCACTTGCCCGATGCTCTGCCTGCACCTTGCCTACTCCTTGTCTGATCCCCTCCTCCTCTTGGTCTGCTGCCTGTTCAATCCCCTGTCCTCCTGCCTGCACCCCTGCCTGTACCTTCCCACTCCCTGCCTGATCCCTCCTTGCACCCTGCCTGCTCCCTGCCCCAATCTCCACGCTGCTCCTGCCCACTCCCTGTCTGCTCCTTGCTAGCACCAGTACACACTCCCCAGTCTATCCCCAGTAACCAGCCCTTGCAGCACTGATTCCCACCCCAAGCTGAGCCAGCCCAGGGGAGCCCCAAAACAAAGATGAATTTTTTTTGGGGGGATGCATTTCCAAGAGGAGCCGGGCTGGGGAGCACTGCTGGTTTCCAAGGAGACAAGGGGAGAGTTCCTGAAAGAAGCTGGATTTAGGGACTCACAACAGAACTTCTTCACCTGGTGCTGGGGTGGGGTGGGGGGTGAAGGACACAGGGACCCCCTAAAACCTCCATGCTCTGCCCTTCACTGGGGCTTGGGGGGGAGGGGGGTGGGTGCAGGGTTGGGGTTGGTTTTGGGAGGGATGGGTGTTCGACCCTATTCAATTTTGGGGACTGGAAGGGGCGTGGGGACACTAGAAGAACCTCCACCCTCTGTCTTCTATTTCCCAAAGGGCAGCAGAGGGCAGAACCCCCAACCCCCAGGGACATGCAGGGTCGGGGTGCTGGGGAGGCCAAACCCGGATGGCCCACCCCGAGCACTGATGCACACTGGGACAGGGAAGGGAAGGAAAAGAAAGGAAAGGAAAAAGGAAAGGGGAGAAAGGGGAAAAAGATGAAAGGAAAAAGGAAAAAGGAAAGAAGAAAGGAAAAGAGGACAAACACCATTTGGCAGATCCAGTTGTGGGGGATGCCTTCTGTCTCCCTGTTATTACTGCTGCACCTCTGCTCTGGGGCCAAGCGGATGTAGGTGATGGTGCAGGGTAGGAGAGATGGCAGAGAGATACATAAATATATTAATGCCACACAAACTGTTAAAATCTGCTCTGAGAGTCAATTTTGACTCTTTTAGGCTCATGAACCATTAATAAAAATCTCCTTATACTCAAATGGCTCTCAAATGCCATGATAGCGGATTACAAACTCCTAATGGAGATACTGTATGATCAAATATTCTCTAAGCAGCGAGGTCTAACGTTCCGGGGGTGGCCGGGCCACCTGATTATCAGCTTATCGGCAAATACTTCTTAGTGCAAGATGTGCTGAAAAGAAAGCGTTTTCCTCAGCCTGGCACCTTCCCCATTCCTCATTTAAACTGATCTGGGAAGACCATGAGGTCTGGGGACTGTAGGATGACCTGTGGCGATGATGCCCCACACGTGGGGGTCACACACCGTGCGGATGTGGGGCTCGACCGTGGTTTTGGGTTTTCCCAGGAGAATGTGGAGTTGGAGGCACCGGTGGGGGCTCACCTTCAGCGCCTGGAGAAAACATCCTCCTCAGTCTCAGATACCTCCTGGTGATACTCAGTTCTCACCAGGACCAAGCCACTGTATGTGATGTGTAATTACTTGGTAATTAAATTTGGAAGGATGAGGTAGCATCATTAGAGGGAGAGTGAGAGGAAAGGAGACGCCTTTGTGAGGCCAGAGCCCTCCTTATGAGTGATCCCTATGGAGCTAATTGCTGGAAAAATGGACTGTGTTTCAGTTGTTCTCTGTTTTCAAGGAGGAGCTGGTTCTTTCCCTGCCTCCACTTGTGCTCACAGGTAGGGACACTGATATTTATTCTCCTGTTGATGCTGGTAACAGGAGATGAAATATTTCTGCCAGAGCTGCTGTTGTTTAGAAAATACTTCATCTAACCCTGCATGGCAGGGGGGAACCTGCCCTGCAGAGCCCCATGCCCTGGGAGGGTCTGGGACCAGGCTGGAAAGGGAAGATAGGGAGCAGGGAGGGCAATGTACCTCTTTTACGCTTTACAAAATATATTTAAAAAGTCCTTTCTTCTCTGTAGCCTTTCCAGGAGGGGCCACATTTTGTGTGTGCACACAGCTCCCAGCACAGGGAGGCTGCAGGACTCCCAGGGTGCTTCCACCTTCCATCCCCGGTAGTGATTTAACTCACACTTTGCTGGAGTAATAACACCGGTGAGTTTTCAACGCCATCAGCATTTTTATCTTTCCTGAAGGAGGTTGTGAGGTCAGGATGTCAATACTAAGGATCAGAAGTTTCCTACTGACCTGTGTTGATTCACTCAAGACTTTTTGGTAAGGTTTTGCCATGGACTTGTGTTTCCAAGCACCAGCCTTCAGACGCCGTGAGGATGCCTGTGCTGGGCTGCCCTTCTTTTCCAGATCCCAGGTGCCCATGGTATGTCCCACCAAGGCCAGGTCCTCCTGCATGCACATCCTCTTGAGAAGTTGCTTTTGCTTTCAGACACAATTAAAAGCTGATGTGAAGCCAATTTATCTCCTGCTGTTAAAAGCAAAGTTGTCCCTCCATCCATTCAAGCCACTCCCTTCACTCCATGGTGGAAGGAGAGGTAACCTTCTCTCCTGTGTCTCACTGATCTTTTGAGGGCCCCGTGGGCCATGGCAGCCCCTCCTTAGGCTGTGCGGCCACAGATCTGGCCCCTGTGGCATAGAAACATAGAACTAGAGAAAAGTTTGGGCTGGAAGGGACCTCAAAGATCATCTAGTCCCAACCCCCTGCCACGGGCAGTGACGCCTTCACTAGACCAGGTTTGCTAAAGCCCCATCCAGCCTGGCCTTGAACACTGCCAGGGATGGGGCTTCCACAACCTCCCTGGGCACGCTGTGCCAGGGCCTCACCGCCTCTTAGAGGGAAGAATTTCTTCCTAACATCTAATCCTCTCCATTAGGGACAAACCTGGAGGGAATTTTGTCTGGGGAGTTACCACAGGCTGATCTGGGTGAGGGTACTGTCCCATGGGGGGCTTCAGAGCTGGAAACGAGGAGCTGTGATTAAAGGGAGTGTGGCAAGTTGTGAATGTGGAGAGGCAACAAGAATTTCTTCCTAAGATCCAATCTAAATCCACCCCCTTCCAATTAAAAACCATTCCCCCTCATTCTGTCATTCCAGGTCCTTCTCAAAAGTCTCTCCCTGGCTTCCCTGTGGCCTCTTCAGGGACAGGAAGAGGCTCTAAGATCTCCCTGGAGCCTTCTCTTCTCTAGGCTGAACAACCCCAACTCTCTCAGCCTGGCTTTATAGGAGAGATACTCCAGCCCTCTGATCATCTTCATGGCCTCCTCTGGACCCATTGCAACAGGTCCATGTCCTTATGTTGAGGACCCCCAAGCTGGACACAGGTAGGGTCTCATCAGAGCAGAGCAGAGCAGAGCAGAGCAGAGCAGAGCAGAGGGGCAGAATCCCGTCCCTCGACCTGCTGGTCACACTTCTTCTGACACATCCCAGGACATGGCTGGACTTCTGGGTTGTGTGTGCACATGGCTGGGTCATGTTTTGCTTCTCATCCCCTAACACCCCAAGTCCTTCTCTTCAGGGCTGTTCTCCATGCATTCTCCACCCAGCCTATAGTTGCATTTGGGATTGCCTCAACCCATGTGCAGGATCTTGCCCTTGGCCTTGCTGAACTACATGCAGTTCACACAGCCCCACCTCTCCAGCCTGTCCAGGTCCCTCTGGATGGCATCCCTTCTCTCCAGTGTGCCAACTACACCACACCACGGTGTCATCAGCAAACCTGCTGAGGGTGCATTCAATCCCACCATGTCACCAACCTCAACCTTTGCATAGACTGCAGCCAACAGCTGTTATTGCTTGGACACATCCTTTAGTATTTGCTGCGAGAAGATGTGTGGTCCTTTCTAAGACATCGGGGAGGGGGCTAGAATTTTCTAAGCCCTGGAGTTGAGCCTTGTAGAGGACATTCTTAGCCCAGTTGGGAAAGAGAGAAGTGGAGAGGACTCCAGGACAAGGGCAATGCTCACTGCTGGCAGGGTCTGGAGGACCACTGATGGTAGACAGAAGCAATTTGCTCTGCAATCTGCATTGGCCTGAGGGTTAGCTGTGTAGCAAACAGTTTTGGTGTCACAATGCTCCTTGGCAAGGGAACCTGAAGAGACTTTAGCCATGGGTGTTATGCTTGCTGGGGTGGGGACAAGGCAGTGGTGCCAAACAAGGGGCCTGTCCCCAACCCATCAGGGTGATGCCACACATGATGAGATGAGCCATGTTTGGTGTTCCTGTGTCAGACACAGCCCCTCGATGGAGCGTGGGGGCAAATCAGCCAGTTGTGTCTGGCACTTGGGCACAGAGGAGTTGAGGTGTTGCAAATGCAGGAGGTGGGCTGAGCCGAATGGGGAGGGGGAGTGTGAGACAGAAGTCAGCTGCAGGCCACCCCTGGCAGCACTGCAGATGAGCATGTCTCCTGGTAATCAGAGAACCCAGTGACGCTCTGGGCTTATACTGGGAATCTGCAAGTGTAAATGTCGAGAGTTTTTCCTTACATTCATACTCACTCCACAGTTTAATAGGCTAGTGATTAGATATTATAGAGCCAAATCACTCGTGGAGACCAGGCAGGATGTGCCTACTTTTTATTTGTCTCCAAATCCCAGGCATTCACAAGCAACGTTACTTCTAGACCCAGCCATACCGGTCTGTTGTGGGAGCTTCGATGTTAAAGCTGTTGCAAGGCTGCCCTTCGGTTTCCAGAGAGTTCTGCAAGACACCAAACACAGGAGAACCAAAAGGCAACTGAAAAAAATGAGGTTTTAGTCTGGGATTCAGCCTTCTCTTACTTTGTACTGAGAGCACTGGATCCAGTCAACTTTCCTGTGTGGGGAGAGGGGAGGGAGTGGCATGTCCTGATTAGATCTAATTTCCTATGTGTTTACTGTAGGCATTTGCATAATGATCACCCTGCAAAGAGTGGTTAGCATATGCTAACACTGCCTCTTGAACCCGTTAAAACACAAACCCCATGAAGACTGCTGCTGTTTACAGCACATCTCCCTGATTGAGTCTCAGCGGATGTGGCTGGTGCCTGCCCACACCACCCTAGAGGGCTGGAAGCCTCTTCCAGATGTCATCAGGACAGGATGCAGTGAGATAAACACAAACTGGTTTATTTTCATCCATAAGGAAAAATCAGAGGGATGGAAAGAC
Organism: Heliornis fulica; assembly: GCA_013399135.1. Classification (NCBI taxonomy): domain Eukaryota; kingdom Metazoa; phylum Chordata; class Aves; order Gruiformes; family Heliornithidae; genus Heliornis; species Heliornis fulica. Next base: position 9,469 of record VXBZ01007183.1, read on the forward strand.
ACCTAAATGTCTTTTAGGGGTCATTTTCCATGTTAGTTCCTGGTGTTGAAAGAGAGAGACCCCTCTGATGTCCCATAGTCCTGGCCTAAGTGCAAGCATGGTAACAGCAGCTGGTAGATTTTGAATGAGTGCAAATCAGAAGAGAGGGGAGGACAGTGGTTCAGTCAGTACATGAGGCCACACCTCAAATGCTGCGATTAGTTCTGGACCCCTCACTATAAGGACATGGAGGTCCTGGAGCAGGTCCAGAGGAGGACAACCAGGCTGGGGAAGGGTCTGGAGAACAAACCTTCTGAGGAGTGGCTGAGGGAGCTGGGGGGGTTGAGTCTGGAGAAGATGAGGCTGAGGGGAGACCTTCTCCCTGCCTGGAATGACCTGAGAGGAGGTTGGAGAGAGGTGGGTGATGGTCTCTTGTGCCCAGGGACAGGGGGCAGGACAAGGGAGTGGCCTCAAGCTGCGCCAGGGCAGGTTCAGATGAGATGTCCGAAGAAATTCTTCCCCCAAAGAGCTGTGGGGGTGTGGGACAGGCTGCCCAGGGAGAGGGTGGAGTCCCCACCCCTGGGTGTATTGAACAGCCGGGGAGATGAGGTGCTCAGGGAGATGGGTTAGGAGGGGACAGGGACAGTTGGACTCAAGGATCTCCAAGATCTTTTCCAACCTGGGGATTGAGTTCTCCCCAGTTGTTTGAACCCAAGCAGGTTACATGCTTCACCAGAACTTTCCCCATGGAAAATCTTCACCGATAGAGCAATGATTTACAGATCCTCACCTAAAGGTGGTGGGAAGCTGAGCTTATTTGTAAACCATTTGCTTTCAGTGAGGACAAGTGTACCATTGCTTTGGAAGAATTTTTTGTTGGCTGAATTAAAAATAAATAGATGAATAAATGCATAGATAACTAACTAACTAACTAACTAACTAACTAAATAAATAAATAAATAAATACATAAAGGAGAGGGATGGAAGGCAGACAGGACCGTGCTATTACCAAAGGGTGACAGGGGCTTGCAAGGTTTGAGTAGTCAAGCAGTGAGGTGTCAGCAAACAAACCCAGACTGTTTTACCTTTCAGTGGATCTGTTCATCACTTTGCTTCCACAAACAGCATCACGATGTCCTTCCCCACCTCCCCCAGGTTGGCAACCATAAACAGCAGTCACCCATGCTTGGAGACAAGTTAGAGTTATGTTCTCTTAGCAAGCCCATCTCTTTATTCGAAGTGTTTTAGTAGCCTGGGTGACTCTGATGGTTTAGAGACCAATTTCCTGTGGAGCTGTGCCAGCAGACCTCTGAGGGGATGGGAATATCCAGGGTGGGTGAGAGGCAGTATCCTCTGCCATGGGATGGAGCAGACCAGCACTCTGCAGTTGCTCCTTTCTCTGGGTAGATTTGTTGTTGAGAAATTCACCTTGGTTGTTTCTTGTTAGACAATGTTCTGTGTAAACTGGGTAGTCACAGGATGGAAAAGTGATTGAACAATTTAAGCTTGAAGCTCTGAACATCTCCAGTCCAAGATCCTACCCAAAGCTGAGCTACCTTAAAGGTTAAATAATTTTGTTTTTGTCAAATTTCAAATATCTCCAAGGATGAATACACATGGTTCTCAGCTTCTCTGGTCCTTGCCCCAGGGCTTCTCACAGAGGAGAGTTTTTTCCCATCTGTTCCCTGCTGCAACTTGTGTCTGTGAGGAAAGGGAGTCTGAGGGATTGCTGTCACCTCCCATTTGAGCCCAGATCTCCAGCGGACTGGGGAATTGCTTGTCCCAGCTCCCTTGAGCTCTGCTCTCACCTGCTTTGTGTCCATGACACAGAAATACATCCACCAGAAAAAGGGATTATTTAAAGTTCATCACTGGCTTGATTTGGAGGATTAGGTGTTATAACTCTAAGGGCTCTCACCCTCACAGGGAAAGAGTTTTTCCTTACATTCACATGGAACTTCCTCTGCTCAATCTTGGACCCATTGCCCCTTGTCCTGTCACTGGCCATCACTGAGAAGAGCCTGGATCCATCTTCCTGACACTCACCCTTGACATATTTATAAACATTAATGAGGTCACCCCTCAGTCTCCTCTTCTCCAAGCTGAAGAGACCCAGCTCCCTCGGCCTGTCCTCATAAGGAAGATATTCCACTCCCTTCATCATCTTGGTGGCCCTGTGCTGGACTCTCTCAAGGAGTTGTATGTCCTTCTGGAACTGAGGGGCGCAGAACTGGACACAATATTCCAGGTGTGGTCTGACCAGGGCAAAGCAGAGATTACTCTGCCATGGAGGCTGGCATAAGGTGCCCCATCCTATCTCTTTTGTTTTCCCAATGGTGTTTTGACAACATATATTACTATACCAGCTCCAACACACTCCAGCAACATGGAATAAGCAGTGTAGTTACAAACCAGTGATGTGCTCCTGGAAGAAAGGGAAATCTGAGCACTGGGGGTGGTTCTGGGTATCACAGGAAAAGAGGGGCACAAAACTGTTGGGGAGTGTCCGGAGAAGGGCAAGGAGGGTGGGGAAGGGTCTGGAGGAGGAGTGTGATGAGAGGCTGAAGGCCCTGGGGTTGTTCAGCCTGGAGAAGAGGAGGCTGAGGGGAGACCTCATGGTGGCCTGTGGCTTCCTGATGAGGGGCAGCAAAGGGGCAGGCACAGATCTCCTCTCTGTGGGGACCACGGATAGAACCCGAGGGAACAGCGTGAAGCTGCAACAGGGGAGGTTTAGGCTGGGTGTCAGGAAGAGGTTCTTTGCTGAGAGAGGGGTCGGGCACTGGGACAGGCCCCCAGAGAAGTGTTCCCAGCACCCAGCTGGACTGAGGTCAAGAAGTGTCTGGAAAATTCGCTCAGTCCCTGCTCTGAGTTGCCTGGTCCTGTGTGGAGCCAGGAGTTGGACTCGATGATCCTTACAGGTCCCTTCAAGCCCAGGAGATTTGGGACTGTATGTTTCTTAGCATCCCTGTTTTACCAGCAAGACATGGAGGTACTATAGGTAGGATGGATCTCCTGCAATTTCAGTTTGGTGTCTGAGACACAGTTCCTGCTGATACCTCAAAACCATGCCTTCTCCCTGGCAGCTGCAGCTGCCAGTTCAAATCCTACCCCTGGGAAAAAGGGTCAGCCCTTGGAAGCTGCTGTTTCTCTGCCATCCCTCCGTAGCGGCAGTGCCTGGCGCAAGAGCCCAGCTCTCATGCTGGAACCGCACGTTGCTTTCTCATTATGCAACCGCTGTATTTTAATAGAAACCTCTTCTTAGGCAGTCTCAAAAACAGTCAGATTTTTTTCCCCTCCTTCTGTCAAATGACCAACTTAATAATTCACTAGTTGTGCTGGGATTAGGCACTTTGGGCCACACTCTGGATTTCTTATCTTTAATGTAGTTCTCGACGACATCTTCTGCACTTAATCCCCTGACAAAACTCCCTTTGATTCCCGCGACAGTCGCTCGCGGAGATCAAACGCAGAACGCTGCTCTGTCAGGTAGAGCTGGGCGAATAATTTGTGACAAATAATTTACCCACAGACTTTCTCCTCATTTTCTGAGCACAAATTGACCGTTCGGGCACGGCTTGGGACTGCTGATGGATTTGTTTCTGGCTGCACGAGTGGGAGTTCAATGACTTGCTCACGAGAATGAGCCTGCAAGTACGTTTAAAGAGCTTCAGCGCTGGTGATGCTTTGGACTCGGTCAGCATCAGCTTCAGTTTGCAGCATCACTGAGCCCATCTCACCCCAAAAGTCATCTAGAGTGATACATCTAGAACTGGAGCCCCCAATTCACAGAATCACAGAATCGCAGAATCACAGAATATTAGGAACTGGAAGAGACTTCGAAAGATTACTCAAGAAGAGATGTGGAGCTGATGGAGAGGGGTCAGAGGAGGCCACGAAGATGCTCAGGGACCTGGAACAGCTCCCCTGTGAGGACAGGCTGAGGGAGCTGGACTGGGTCAGCCTGGAGAAGGCTGCGGGGGGACCTCACTGCAGCCTCCCAGGACTTAAAGGGAGCGTATGGACAGGAGGGGAATCGGGTTTTCCCAAGGGCAGAGAGTGGTAGGACAAGGGGGATGGATTGAAGCTTGAGGAGGGAAGGGTCAAGTTGGAGATCAGGGGAAGTTCTTCAAGGTGAGAATGATGATGTGCTGGAACAGGCTGCCCAGGGAGGTGGTGGATGCCCCAACCCTGGATATGTTCAAGGCCAGGTTGGATGTGGCCCTGGGAAACCTTGTCTAGCTCCAGGTCTGGAGGTTGGTGGCCCTGACTGTGTCAGGGGGTTGGAACTTGATGATCCTTGGAGTCTCTTTTAGTCCAGACCAGTCTGTGATTCTGTGATTCTGTGATCAACAAACGCCCCGATGCACTCCGTGCTTGTGAGTCATCACGCTGTATTTCTGTTCCAGATCAGAAGAGCGTGACTTTCCAAGTCAAGACTTGCAGTGCAAATAATCTCTAATATTAACTTAAAATTTCCTGTTCAGGGGATGTGCCGTAATGTATGCGACTGATATGAGTTTCATCACTCTCCCTGGCAAGAACAGGCTCCAAAAACCCAAGCAGAGGTGAAACCAGAATGTTCAGGGATAAAAGGAGCTGGTTTTCATGAGAAATCAGCTACAGGAGGAATGAGGGGCACCCAGCCCTCCAGCACCAGTGCCCAGAGCTGTCTGCACCCCACATGGCACAACAGCAAGCTGAGCAGGCACCCCAGTTCTGCCTTTGCATTGCTGGGGTCTCCATAGCCCTTTAACCATTCAAGTAAACATTAGTGGCAGCTCCACGTGCGTTATATTAATGCAATCTGGGGTTTTCAGGTAAAGGGAAAATTAGGAATTAGTATTAATTAGGAATTAGCCATAAGGAAATTCTGATATAGACTGATTTTAGTGATACTTATAACTGCAATTGTACAGATAGGGAAGTTTTATCTTGCAGTTTGTGTCAGGTTTAGCTTTTTGTCTTCCCCTGCTCTTTTTTTTTTTTTTTTTTTTAAATTAGATGCCTGCAACACTCAAAAAGCACAAAGGTGGGAACTTTAAGGCCTCCATCTATTTTCCAAACAGCCCCGGTAACGCCTGCAGGGAGCAGAGAGCAACGCTGCCTTACCAGGGCCCACAGAGATGCTTCATTAACCCAATTAAGCAGGTGGATGGAGAGGGTCTCTCTGATAATTTACACCTTACTAATGAAGTGTGTGACTCTTAATCTCCTCCAAACAAGATACACTCATGAAACACTGGTGCAAGGAAAGAGGAAATTAATTAGGTGAAAAAACTATGAGATTATAGCAGAGGGATTCCAACGAGGCAACTGTAACATGGCTGGTGATTCATTTGTGCCTGTCTTAAATTAATGTCTGAGCTGTCAAGTAAATAAGACCCAGCATTATTTTGGCTTAAAAGACTTTCTCAACAGGCCTAGCATACGACACCTTATTTTGCTGCATGACGCAGGGTTTTCAATGCCCCAGCCATTGGAGTGGCCCTGGGAGGAATCGGTGTCAGGCTGAGCAAAGCCCCTCCTTTTTTCTAAGTTGTCTAAGTGAAGGGTTAGAAGGAGCTACTTGTTCTATACAAGTAATGTCTACATAGTAATAACCTTGCGTCACGTGAGTATAATCATAGAATTGTAGAATATGTTGGGTTGGAAGGGACCTTCCAAGCCCATCTAGTCCAACCCCTGCAGTGAGCAGGGACATATTCCCTAGAGCAGGTTGCTCAGAGCCCCATCCACCCTGACCTTGAATGTCTCCAGGGATGGGGCCTCTACCACCTATCTGGGCAACCTGGGCCAGTTATCTACCACCCTCAGAGTAAAGAGGGTTTTTTCCTAATACCTAACATAAATCTCCCCTTTTCCAGTTTAAAACCATTGCTCCTCATCCTATGTTATATCTACAAAATATCTGTACACACACACATATATATAAATAGATATATCTATGAAATATAGATGCAGGCTACCAAGCCTGCATTTGGCGTAGGCTGGTGGGGAGGTGAGATCTGGTTGCAGAGCAGCCATCCCACAAAGTGAATCAGCTGGATTAAATGTTTGATGTTTGCTTCAGCACAGCAATGGGTAAGATGAAATGATGATTTGAGCTGTTGCTTTGAAGGATGCTAAGTGAAGGCCTGGAGGCAAATTCTTTCTTCTTGACAGAGTTCAAGGCCAGGTTGAATGGGGCTTTGGGCACCCTGGGCTGGTGGGGGGGGTATCCCTGCCCATGGCAGAGTGTGGCACTGGGTGGTCTTGGAGGTCCCTTCCAACCCAAACCAGTCTGCAAGTCTATGATTTATTATGATACAATTGTGGGTTCATTCACTTTATTTTTATGTGGTTTATCAGCTTTCAGGATAAAGCAGATGGGTTAAAATCATGGTCAGTGGAGACCTTCAGCAATCTGTGAGTTGGCTGCTCAAAACAGCATAACATCTCCTAGCCTCCAATGGTGCTGGAAGACCCTTGCATGGGTTCCTGTCCTGCTTGGTTGTGAACATGATTCAGAAGATTGTCTAGTTTTGTCCCCAGGAGCCCATTGGAAAGACACTGTTCATCTTGTGGTCATGTATGGTCACCATGCCTCCACAGAATGGGGGTCTTCAAAGTTTCCAGAGTGATGTGGCTACAGAAATTAATTTCATCAATTAAATTGAACTACTGGCTATTGAGAGATTCCCAGAGTAGCAGATCTGAGCTGATTTAACATTAGAAATTGTATTTTGTCCTAAAAGGAACTCAATGGATCCAAGGATTTCAAAGCTTTTGGCAAACAGGAATTAAATCAGCAATTAATTAAGCTCTGCAGCACTCCTGTTTGATAAACAAGAGATACATTATGATCAGTCAGTATTGCCAACTGCAAACATTCACAAACCGTGAGTCCAGCTCCCCAAAATTATGAGATTGGCTTAAAAAAAATCATGAGATTAAAACCCCAAATTGTTGCAATTTCTTTATCCACCATCTGGCTTCTCAGCCTCTAGGGTAAACATGCCTCGTGTTTTCAACTACAAGGGCTAGCCACTTACTTCAAAACATGAAAACTGAGATCCTCGCGCTTCGGAACGACTCAGACAGCTGAGGCTTTAGGAAAAATGTTGAAAAAAACACTAAGACTCATCAAAAAAATCAGAGGAATTTGCAATAGAGATCTCTTGCAAACTAAATGTTTTTGGCTCAGTGGTGATTTCTGAAGGCAGCGACCCAGCTAGACAAGGAATAACGAAGACCATCCTTCCCGATGGAGGCTGAGAGAAAACTTAGGTGGCCAAAACACAATTACAGAGGCAGGATGTCATGTAGTCCTTGCTGGAATTTAGCCAGGGCATGACAGATAAACACATCATCTCCCACGAAAACTCTTTGGGGATTGTTAATTATGACAAATGATTGTTCGCGTCTCTCTGGAAGACAACTGCGAGCAACACTACATCATCAGGCACTGGCTGAGGGGAGGCAGGCAATAATGTCCTACCAAACCACAGATGTGAATGCCACCCCCCAGAAACCCCACTCCTGTGGTTCTGCATCCCTGACAGACAGTTTGTGTCAGGAAAATCCTGTCTCCGGCTGATCCGACTTAGCTTGAGAGACAGGGCCATTTTGGTGACAGGGCTGGCAGCCACCGCATTACTGTCTGGAGAAGAATTTACGCTGCAGTGGGAATGGTGAATTATCTGGAGGGAAAGTAGCTGCAGAAGGGCCATGGCTGGCCGAAACCAGGAAAACAGATTTCAAACTAATGTAAACAGCTTGGGTTTATCACCGGTTTCGCAGGTTCAAAAATAAATATCATCGTTTTCGTGGTTCAAATGCTGGTTATTTTCTACTGACACTTCAAAAATGTAGCTTTCCGGTGACCTTGAAAACCACTTAAAATATATTTTTCAGTAATTTAAAAACCTGAGGTTAATAAAAGAGAATCAGAAAAAGAAAGTAACTTTCAATTCTTTAAGCGGGTCTATTTTTCAAGGAAGAGAAGATGAACTTGCAGTCACCTGAGCATCTGAGCACATGTATTTTAGAGAAAACTAGTTCTAATGTCTTCACCGCAGCAGGATCCTCCTGGGCATCAAGAAGCCATTTTCTCCAAGGAAGAACATTATAGCAGTGCTTAGGATAGACTCTGAACTTTGCACCTAAACCTATTTAAAGTGACACTAAGGCCTTTTGTACTGCTATCAAATTACCTTGGGCCAGCGAGAGCACTCCCTGGCTGTGTGCTCTCCTTTCCTCTGTGGAAATGGAAGCACAAACAGCCTGAGCAAGCTATAGACAAATTCATGCAGTGAGCACCAGCCAGGGCTATTTTAGCAAAAATGATACAGCCTCCGGCTTGGGAAGCTCAGTCCTGCAGGGAATAGAGGTGATAAGGAGGAGGGCTGACTTTATTTCTATAATTTTTCTATAAGCATCTCTACTAGATGGACCCTCAGACCAACCTACACGCAGTTGTTTCTGTTCTCCTGTCCCTTAGGATTCCATCCTCCATCCCAGTGGTGCATCACCAAGAGGAGCTCTCAAAACACATGAGGCTGTGGGCAGGAAAAGCAATGCAGGTGAAAAAATCAAGGTGAAAGAAGTATCATCTAACATGGGAGCCATGAACCTCAAGACACTGCACTCCATTCAGACCTGTCTCCCTGCATTACAAGTAATGTTTGTGTATTGAATACGGCATTTCCAGGGGTTATGCTAAATATGTATCTTGGGTTCAGTAATTAATGTCGACATCCATAAACACTGCTGTTTCTCACTCTGGTGGTGTCCATGCCCTGATGATAGAACCAAGTACCTTATTGAGTTGCTTGCTTTCTCCAAAAGATGTACCAGTAGGTCATGTGTAGGTTAAATATTGCAGCTCTCAGGAGCTATTTTATCCTGTGTGCAAACCTGGTTTATAAAGCTTATCAAGAGAGGCTTGGTATCACAGTTTAGTACTCATAATTAATCCTGGAGACAGCACGGATTTAGGTTCATTGGGGCTGACTTCAAATTAAAAAGTCACTATTAGCATGTGAAACAGACACCATATGTTATGTATTAACAACGTAGATATTACAGAATGTTGTGTATTTTTTCATTTCAAGCAAGTTATCTATAGATACCCTCATTTCAACAGACAGTAGTTGGGTTATCCATATATATTTCTCTTGAATAGTCTCCATTACAGATGGTGGCAGATCCATATAGACACCTGGATCCATATAGATGAAGTCCTTGTTTAGATTTGTATTGTATTTGTTTTATATTTGTACATATAAAATTATATTGCCAGTATGTGTATTTTATATGCTATTATGGCAGTTAAAATACGACACCGATCAGTACGCATATGCTTGCCAAAGAGAAATGTCATGTATCTATCAAAATATATCATGTATTAAACCATATAAATAACTCAAAGCATAGAGGGAAATGCTGTGTAAGGAGCTATTTGGTGGCATCTTGTAAAACCTCATCGCACTGGGAGTTAATACAATGTTCTCAGCCTCTTCAGCCATCTGAAATTTGAGTTTAAAGTTTTTTGCACAATCACGGCCAATGTAAAATGCAGCAGGAAATCGCCATTAGTCAAATGTGTTCGTCTAATCCCACTGCAAAATGGAGCTTTTTCATTTTCATCTGCCACGGGTTAGTTTGTGATTTCATATGTCAGATACATCAATTCTGCCAAGGAGAGAAGACGGGCAAGAACAAATTAAAAATATAGACTCCTTTGCTTCGGGGGAAGTAGAGAGGGCAGGTCTTTGTGGAGAACAGTCATAATGATCTCATTTAAGAGAGTCTCTGGGTTTGATTCTCTGCTGCCCTTCCTCATAGTTAATTACTCCCTGGCAAATTGAGGGCCTAACCAGCAAATCCCAACGAATAAGTATTCGTTCTGCTGAAATTGCACAGGGAGAGTGTGCACATCGGGAATATTGTGTGCAGTGCTGGGCTTCCTGGGTCAAGAAGGACAGGGAGCTACTGGAGAGGGACAAAAAATGGGCTACGGAGATGCTGAGGGGACAAAAACATCTCTCTGATGAAGAGAGGCTGAGGGACTTGGGACTTGCGCCTCAGTTCAAGGACATAGAATTCCTTGAGAGAGTCCAGCACAGGGCCACCAAGATGATGAAAAGAGTGGAACATCTTCCTTGTGAGGACAGGCCATGGGAGCTGGGTCTCTTTAGCTTAGAGAAGAAGAGATTGAGGGGTGGCCTCATTAATGTTTATAAATATATAAAGGGTGAGTGTCAGGAGGACGGATCCAGGCTCTTCCCAGTGATGGCCAATGATAGGACAAGGGGCAATGGGTCCAAACTGGAGCAGAGGAGGTTCCATGTGAATGTAAGGAAAAACTCTTTCCCTGTGAGGGTGCCAGAGCCCTGGGACAGGCTGCCCAGATTGGTCGTGGAGTCTCCTTCTCTGGAGACATTCAAGCCCCATGATCCTGGATGCTGTTGTGTGCCACCCACTTGAGGGGATCCTGCTCTGTCATTGGTTGGACTAGATGGTCTTTCAAGGTCCCTTCCAACTCCTAACGTTCTGTGATTCCGTGAATACACATAAGGAGACATCAGCTCATGCTCTTGGACATGTTCATGCCAGGCAAGAGAGCGCTGACTGGTCGCCAATGGGAAAACCTGCCATTTCCTTCCCTCCTTCTTTCTGTCCTTGTCTCGCTGTTTCTCACTCTCCCACTTTCTTCTTTCTCACTCTCTCCCTCCGTTTGCGTGACCGCTGCGATAAATACAGCAACAGCCCCTCTCTTCCCAGAGCCTCCATGCTTGGGAGGATATTAGCGCGTGCCATGCTCTGCTTGCCCGTTTGTCTTCAGGTAATTATTTCTAATGGCTGTTGTTGTTTTTCCTGCAGAAGCTGTAATGTAGCCCCTTTTGTATCATTGGCTGAAGCCTGTTGTTTCTGTAAGAAAAACAATAGGCCTACAGATTAGGACTGCATATTATGGCTCTACTAGCACAGCAGGCTCTTGGTATTGGTACCAATCCTATCAATTCCTGGCATCCTTCCCCCTTTACTCCTGGTAATTAATCTTTTCATGAATGCTGTCACATTTAGAGCCATTTCATTAAGTTTCTGGTTCCTACATTTATGTAACTCGCCGCATCTCTCATCTGCTCCGTTGGCTGGAGAGATCCGGAGAGTCGCGATGCCGGGAGGTGGGCCGGCTCTCCTCGTTGTTGTTCCTCCTCTCCGCAGAACACGCTATCCCAGAAATGAAGTCGCACATGGATGACAGACAAGCAGCCACGCGCTTCAGACAGCCTGAAAGGGGCAAAATTGAGCCATCAAAAATTAGGAAAAGCCCCTGTGAATGAAGTTCATGGGATGTGATGCCCATTTCCCTTGTGTACCAAGGGGCTGACAGCAAAGGGCTTATACACCTAGCACAGTACTAAACATTTTTCACGTAAAACATCACAGATTTCTTAAAGCAAGGACAGCAGTTTGGGACAGTCAGCTCCTCCCACCATACACTGATGCTCTTCTTTCCTCCTCCTCCACAAATCTCCACCCTACCTCCTACAAAATTCACCAACTTCAAACCATTCCCATAGAGCAGGAGGTTTTTTGGGGTAGGCAAAGGGGTTTAAAGCCACTGGTATTGCTCCAGACTGTTATTCCTGGTTTTGAATGGGAACCGGACCCGATGGTTGCGGACAGCATGAGGCTGCAGCGTGCATATTCGTAGGGCGCAGCAGCGGGGTGAGAGACAAAAGCTTGTATTCCCAGCCCTGCCTCAAGTGACCTTGTGCAACCTCTTAATTACTGCAATTACTTGCCTCCTGAGATGACATTATTAGGCCGTGCTCGGTAATAAGGGCTGTGAAGTTCACAGAATTATTCATGCCGGTTGTTGAAAGAGCAGCGAGTAAAACACCCGGCCATCTTCTGGCTTCCAAACCAGCTCGGGGTCAAAAGGGGATGGCCGCTGGCTCTTCTCGGAAACTCAGAGTCGGCGGTGTCTGGCGGTTTGACGTTTGGGGCTGGGATTTCTGCGGCGTGGCACCTGCACCGCTCCGCTGAGGGCACGTGAAGAGCAATGCCGCAACGTGGTTGCACCAAAATACGTTTTACTTGGGGACAGAAAACTGTAACTGTCCCCCTTTGGTACTGTCTGTCTTCCAGATTCCACGTTTCTCCCACAAACCAAACATGGGCACTCCGAAATGGTAAAACAACAAGGGTAAAATACTAAAGGGTTAAAACCAACAGCTGCCGAAGCCAATTTTTAGAATTAGCGACACTAATTCAAACTCCAAAAGGCGAGGGCATTTTGCTGTCCTTGGGAAAAAAAAAAAAAGAAAGGAAGAAAAAAATCCAACAAAAAACCCAAACCAAACAACTAAAACCAGAAAGAACTGCAGAATTCACCCTGAGGCAGAGCATAAACATCAAGGATCTCAAGCGAAGTGTTTAGTTATTGAGAAGTAACAGCAACTGAAAATAGGAGACTGAATGGAAAAAAAAAGTAAATGGCCTTAACTGTGATCATTGCTACCTACAAGGGGAGATGTAACTGCAATTGCTGGTGGCTGGGATGAATCAACAACCTTCCTGCCTTGGTGTCTGCACCATGTGTGTTTCCACCAACGTGGCTGTCACTGAACACTTTCTGCTTCTGCTGTGGTCAGTTTTGACCTTGAGGGCTTGGGCTTGGCTGAAATGAGACCCAAGGATGTCAACCCTCCTCACGACCCACTGTAATCCAAGCCCTGGTTTCCCAGTTCCATGGGCTGTGTCCTCCAGTCCAGAATGATCTATGGAGGGTCCAAGGGTTGTTCTTGGTCCCACTGCTTTGACTGGCTGGCACAGGGACCTGCTGGGGACGTTGGACATCCCCGGGGCGAGTCCTCTGCTCAGGTTCCTCCACCGAGCACCGCTGCAGCAGTAGTAGGAACTGGTGCTGAATGGCCTGTCAGGGGAAGGGTTGGAGGGAAGCGGGGGTCAAAAGTGGAGGAGAAGGGTGCATTTGACTTTACTCCATGGGCAGAGATGTCAATCACAGAATCACAGAATCACAGACTAGTCTGGGTTGGAAGGGACCTCAAGAATCATTGAGTTCCACACCCCCTGACACAGGCAGGGCCACCAACCTCCAAGACTGGAGCTAGACAAGGTCATCTCGTCCTCTGTAGTAGGTCTGAATATGGAGGGGCTGTGGAAAAACTCATCTCTCTGACTTCAAAGTGGCAAGGAAGGCAAACAGGGAGGGGAAAAGCACAAGACTCTTGCTGTGGGCTGGAGGGAGTGAGTTTTGCTGCTTTTCATTCCCTTGTGAATAATTCAATGCTCTATGCGCACATTCAGTTGACCCCTTCACCATGGCCCTCCCTCCAACTGCCTTGCAGTCTCATATGCTACATTGGGTTTTTTTCTGTTGGGGTTTTTGGTTGAGGTGTTGGTTTTGGGTTGGGGTTTTTTCATTCCTCTGTAATAGAGGAGGTAAAATATTTTCATTATCCTCTCCCCAGAACGTGGAAATCTTCAAAGAAGAGGTAGGAGGGAGGTTAGCTCCTCTAGCCTCATTTCCCTACCGCTGCTGCTCCTTGGCTGTTCATCACAAAATGAGCCCACACGCCCATTGCATCGTGGCACTGAGCCTGTTGTATGTTTTGCTTTTTCTTTTTTTTTTTTCTTTTACCATTTTTTTTTATTATTTTGTTAAAATTATTTCGCAAACCTGGCGATTAGTTCATGCTGTTTAAACTATATTTGTAGTCTTTGATCATACATAAGTAGACTGAAGTAAACTGCTGATAGAGTGAAGATATTGTTCTCGGCGTTTCTCCTCTCGCTTTGTTCATCACATTATGCCTATAAGCGTGCATAAAATGTTCGTTGTGGTAATGCCCCTTTGTTATTAATTCTTGTGGTGCTACATATTTCTATGAAACATGGTTCATTCACAAATGGAATGATTAGGTAATCTACGCCGGTGCGCACGGGTGTATTTTACACACAACATGGACACACACAACACACAATTACATGCACCCCAAACACATACTTATCCATATAAACAGAGGGACCAAAACATCATGTCCTATTTATGTTCAGCAAAAATGCTTATAATCCAGATTCCAGGGCTGTTTCTTGAACTAAAATCTTGTTGACCGTGGACATACTTTGCTGCCTCAACAGCTGGCCCAACAGTAGGGAGACCCAATGCCAGGTAGCAATATCCAGGCCAGGATTCCAAGGCAAGACACATACAACAGCCCAGGACAGAGCCCTGGGACAGGCTGCCCAGAGAGGTTGTGGAGTCTCCTTCTCTGGAGACATTCAAACCCGCCTGGATGCATTCCTGTGTGATCTAATTGAGGTGATCCTGCTCAGTCAGGGGCTTGGACTAGGTGATCTTTTAAGGTTCGTTCCAACCTCTAACATGATTCTATGATATCCCATGTGACATCTGTGTGACTACTTCTCATCAGTATCACATAAGAAGGCAGAGGAGTTAAATGGCTACCTGCTTCAGGCAGCAAGAAGATGCGACATGGGAGCTGGTTCATGGTGCTTGGACCCTACTCTGGTTCCCATTTTGTAAACCACATGCATTAGGACATGGCCAAGCTAGAGGGTTGGGCTCTTTTTCAAAGAGAATCCCAGAATCCCAGACTGGTCTGGGTTGGAAGGAACCCCAAGGATCATTGAGTTCCAACCCCCCTGACACAGGCAGGGCCACCAACCTCCAGGCCTGGAGCTACACAAGGTTGCCCAGGGCCACATCCAACTTGGCCTTGAAAACCTCCAGGGTTGGGGCATCCCCCTCCTCTGTGTGCAGCCCATTCCAGCACCTCACCACTCTCTCCATGAAGAACTTCCCCTGATATCCAACCTAACCCTTCCATCCTCCAACTTCAATCCATCTCCTTGTCTCCTGTGTGCAGTACACAAAGGTGTGATTTGTGTATCATTCCTCCATCATTCCAACATAACTTCATCCTACATTTTTTTCTCCTTTATAATAGTATTTGAGTTCCTACAAAAGAAAGATTAAATAAAATGAAATTTTTTTTCCACAACAACAAAAATCCTCTCACTCCAGCTCAAGTTCATTTGAACAGGGCAGGTGAAACAGAGTGATGTGTGATGACAAGAAGCTGCTGAACTACACTCCTTGAGTGGGGTGACTGGGGAAGGTCCCAGAGCCATGCTTGATCAGGACACCAGATTGTCCCTTCTAACCTGTAAAGGAAATAACTGATGGTAACTTCAGGGAGGGTCAGGAGAAGAATGGTACCATGTAAGCATCAACCTCAACAGAAACCAGAAACACTTTCAGATGTAACATCATCAATAAATTATTGGACAACTCAGCTCTCAAAGCTTCTGGTCCTACTGCAGCCACCATCTCTACTAGTGACAATATCTGAATGGCATGGACTGACAGCAAGGATCTCTTCAACTGCCAAGAGGAGGAACAACCCATGAAGAAGATGGATAGGCAGGAGATGGGGCCATACCATATCTGAAATGATGACCACTGGAAAACACATTGCTGTCACCAGGACAGGCTGGTATCTGCACAAGAGCTCTGTGAGAAGTTAAATGAAACTGGGAGCTCCTGGGCTGAGGAAGGCCCAGCAGAGTGTGGCAGGTGAATATATTCCATCCTACCTGCAACATGCAGTCACTTACCTTGGAAAATCCAACACCATGGGCACATCCAGCCCCAACAGCTCAATTCTTTTGGCTCCATTTACAGGATCTGTGGATCCATTGTCTGGGACTGTCTACTCCAACCTCATCGGGTTCCTCCTCAGGCAAGATGGGCCCTTGATGTCGCAGAACTGCTTCTTTGCCACTGGCAAAGGGCTTTGTCACCCTTAAATGGATTCATTTTGATGTACAGGGTAACAAGTGTTCTGTGATGGGTTCCAGTAACCCAGCTTGCACCCTGCAAGTTGCATTTTAAGGCCTCAATCTCTTCTTTGGAAGGCATCTTCTCCTTCTAGCTTTGGTAAATACAGTGTCCAATTGCAAAATGCTGATATTGTGCAGCATGGAAAAGGCTTTTTTCCCCCTGCGTTTTGTTATATACAATTGATTATACACCATTTTCCTCTCCTTCTGAAACCTGCACAATTGGACTCATGTTGCCAGAAGAACCTGCTGTTACCCAGCCCCGGGGAGAAGAAACAGCAAACAGGAAGAAAGCCATGTTTTAAAGCTCTTAAAAGTTTTTTTTTCTTTTGAAAAACATTTCTCTATAAAACATCTTGCAGCCGTATGTACCAGGGGCTTTGTGACTCTCACAGAGTACCAGGGCCACCACAGCAGTCTGTGTGCACTTGTGTGTGGGCTGACTGCCCTTCCTCTTCCAGGTCACTGCAGCCTTTCGAGCTCAGGAGACCAGGTTGCACCTCACAACCTGCCAAGTTGAGGGACATGATGTTCCTCAGTGGACCAGGATTACCTGGGAGCCAACTGAAACCTAAGAGGGGAATGGTTGCATTGAATCCCATCTTCCAGGGGGGTTTGTTTCATGGTTTGGGCTCTGAGGAAGAACAGAGGGTGTACAAGAGTACAGGCATGGCAGAAAAGAGAAAAAATCAACCCAGAGACATGCCTCAGAGATGACAGTTTTAGATACTGTGGTTCAAAGCTTGGTGAGACGCTGGCACAGGTTGCCCAGAGAAGTTGTGGATGCCCACTCCCTGGCAGGGTTCAAGGTCAGGTTGGATAAGGCTTTGAGCAACCTGGGATGGTGTAGGGTGTCCCTGCCCATGGCAAAAGAATTGGAACAAGATGATCTGTAAGGTCTCTTCCAATCCAAACCATTCTATTGGTTTGTGCTTACTCATCTGGCTGGTCGTGTTGCAGAGCACCATGCTGCACCTTGTGAAGCTGTTAGCTGGGGGTCTGGGAGAAGAGTAGCCAAACAGGAGTTACCACAATGAGATTCATTAACCCAGCGTAGCTGATGTGGCTCTAAGCTCTCCAGGTCCTGAGCTGTTCTGGCCTCTCTATACCTCACCACGCTTGCTTGGTGTAGACAGGCCAGTGAAGAGCAAGAAGGCAGTGGAAGGTGTGGTATGAATCACCCAAGATGATCAGGGAAGGAGCATGTGGGATATTTCTCGGGCTGCCAGAAATGCAGCACAGATCTGAGGCCATCGTCCCTGGAGGTGACAGGCTGGCTGGGTGCCCTTGTGCAGCCACACCAGCTCTCACAATTGAAGAGTAGCTACTAGCTCTGCTACTAGCAGTAAGTGGGCCCATCACTGCTCCAAGCTCTGCACAGCAAATATATAGCATGTAGCATATACAAACATGTGTGACCACTGGCAGGTCTGCTCCCCGCTGGGCTGTGTCAGAGCCACCTCGTCCTACCATCCATCTGCATCCTGCTGATACAAAGCCTCAGGTGAATAATCCTCACTGAGCACCAGGTGAGACGAGTTTAACAGCTGGTGGAAATGGTTTGAGCCTCCAAATGCTTCTGAGAGGAACAGGGGAGGATGCTAAAAGTACTAAAAGAAGACAAACCCCAAAACCAAACAAAACCTTTCTCTCAATGGCCTTATTAACGTAAACACAGGAGCGTGTAGAATAGGAGACAACCTTTTTTGGTATGGGGGTTTCAAAGGTGGGATCAATGTTTGGGTGGTTATTGCCAATTATTCCTTTACATGTATGAAAAAGGAGCCTAATGTAGAGACAGCATGTAAGACCCATGCTGGCCTTCCTAGCTGTGAGTATTTCAGAAGCCCTCAAACTACCCTCTAATCACAATTAGGTATATACACACGTACGCTCCCCTTCTGAGCTGTGAAAATTTCCATGGATAGAAGCTCCTAAATCATCCTCCAGTCATGATTATGTTTAAATACACACACACAAAAAAATAAATAAATACATATGTTGCTTGACAGGGGGTGGGGTGTGGAAACCAAAACTCTGAGATTCTCTCAATTCTTTTTTATTTATTAGACTATTACAGCTGAAAAATCATTATGATTTCCAAAATTATTGATCTTCAGCATTACAACACTTTGCACATCTCAGTCTCCCTAGCCAAGAATGTAAAAAACACTTTTATGTGGCTTAGTTATTTTTTCCAGTGACTGAGAAGTGCGAAGCGATTGGGAAGGAGCAGTAAATACACGCTGCTGGTATAGAGAGTAGCCTTCCGAAAAGGATTTCAGGGTCGAATCCTGTCTCTGTTTACACTGTGTAAATCAGGTGTAACTCCAGTGAAGCTAATAGAGGTGGTCTGGTGTCAAACCCACATGGATAAAAGGATCAGGCCCTCTAAGCTTTAAAGTTATGAGTCTTTTCAAACTGCAGATCTACTGTCAACATTTCAGTGATTACTTCTTCTTTTTTTTTTTTCCCCCAACACACAAACATAAAATAGTAACAAGATTATCAGATTAAAGAGCCAAAGAACAGCCAGTTTATTATACTCTTGCGTCTAAAACTCTCAAATCTTATAGGTTTCCTTCCGACTTGGCATCAGGAGGGGGGAGATGGGGATGTTTGTTTTTATTTGGATTTAATGTTTTTTTTATTAATGGCAGTCTTGTTTAGCTATGTGGGAAAATAAACCAGCAGCAATATTAAGAATTGTACAGTGCAGTCAGTGAGGAAAAAAAATACTCCCAGGCCCCCCAAAACAATCCTTCTGATTGTTTTCCTTCANCCCACCCAGCCCCACAACCCGCCACCACTGCATCAGTATAAATTATTTAAATCAGCGATGGTTTGTGTTAGGGGTCTTGAACAGATTGCATAACTGTTGCACAACTAATGTGTACAAGTGTGTCACTAATTTAATTTTAATTTTACTGTATGAGTTTGTATAAGATCCCCCAGCTGTCATGTGCTCATCATCTGTCACAGAACTATCACTAAGCCATGCTGGGCTAAGACAGGATTATAAACGATGAACTGCCATGTGCTCTAAATCTTCTTATTTGCCTAGCCTGGAAGGTATGCCCTGTAAAATTTGATTGGCAGCGTGCTCTATTCTGTCAATTGACTTTGAAGGCCTTTTCTATTGGCGCTTTGAGCGGATCTCAGTAGCCGTATTGACTGTCACCTGCTGACTCCAGCACGTGCCTGACCTCAGCCCCGCGCCGAGGCTCCTTCCCACTCGTCGCCGCGTCGCGGGGCCGGCTCGCTCCGGTGGCACGTGCGCCACATAAGGGCATATGGCTGCCCCGTCGTATGCAGAATAGAATAACTGAAGCCAAGCAGCCCCGCACTGTTATTACAGCAGATGGGGGAAGCGTGGCATTCAATATTAAGACAGATGCCACCTCCTTATTCCACCTGTCTGGAACTTGGACATGGGACAGAATGAACTGTCTGCCTAATAATTAAGGAAACAAAGGCTGCATTTATGAAGCTCGGCAGAGCACCGTATCTGCGGGGCGTGCACAGATATAATTGTCGACGATAACAATAAGGAAACGTGGACTACAGCTCATCAGATGTTCAGATACGTATACACAATTACAGTAGGAAACTGTACTGTTCCCAGCTGCTTTTGTAGTCTTTTATTTAGGCTGGTTGTGTATTAAATTAAACAGGAGGAACAAGTTGGCTGGCATTATTACTATTATAAATAACGCTTTAAAATTACAGTGAAGTTCCTTAAATAACAAAGCGCCTACCGCTCCCCCTAACAGTCGCTGCTGCTATTGTGCTGTGCCCTTTCTTGCAAATTTGCTCTTTGCTTCTCAGTAGTCAACTGTTTTTGTAACAGCCAGAGAGAAGAAAAACATTCTTTCCAGGACCACTATTATTTTCACGTATTTTTACACAACAATTTGCCTCTTTCTTTGGCGTTGTTAAAAAAATGATAACTGTGTAAAAAAGAAGGCCTGGCTTCTTGGCATTTATGCTATGTTACGTTTCTGTTATTTAATCCTACTTAATTTGGGGCCAATTATTGTTGAACCTGCCGTGCTTTGTGATGGGAATGATTGCGCTGGGGAGGGCCCGATCCTCCCAGGGTTTGAGTCGGGGCTTGCCGGGGTGGCAGCAGGGCTGGGTTGGTGGCTGTGGTCATGCTGTGTGATTGCGTCAGGTCCCTTCTGCAGCCCCTGTGCCTCCAGGTGTCCACAGAGGCTGAGCTTGGGGTCTGCCAGTACTGCGTAGGCTCAGCAGCACCTGTATGGAATCAGGGCTTGAACATCCGGCGGTCCCAAGGTGTGCAACCCATTTCCAGGGTGCATCTCTCCCTCCTAAGGGCAGCCCCGACCACCCCAAGTCCGGTGATGCTGCTGACAGCCCCAGCCTCCCCCTTAGGTATGTGCACCCCCCACCATGATTCAGTGGAATTAGGTGCCTGGAGATAAAACAGGGCAGGTGTGGGTGCATTGTCTGCACAAAGATATTTCTCTGTAGAAGCGATATGCAATTAATGCCTGTGATTGAGGACCTAATGTGATCTGGAAGATATTTTTAGTATCTGCTTACCTGTCTCCGACCCTCTTTTAAATGGCCTGTGCTGATGTGATCATGGCCATCTATAAATCTTTCTAATTAATTTTATTCTCTTTTGACTGAATCAATTCAAAGGCAGCTTAAAAAAATCATCTGTGTGTCTGTCCTGGGATTTATCTGTGTATGGCGATTGGAATAAAGATGAGTAAGTTGCAGAGAATGAAAGCACAGGAGCAAGTGTTAAGGGCACGTGGACTGTGTATACATTATATACAAGATTAAGGACACACAGAGTGCCTATTGTCTCAGCAAGCCATGAAAGTGGGCTTTGATGGTTGTATACGTTTATTTCTATATACACACTGGCACATATATGTAAATATTAGAAAAAATTTACACATATAAATAAATAAAAATGAATAATTGGATTTTTAAAGATAGAAAGATCACATGCAACACAAGAAAGAAAACTTGATCTTCACATTTATCTGCATATATAAACATATGTATTGATTTAGAAACATCTGCATTCAAATAATTACAGTATCACAGAATCACAGAATTGTAGGGATTGGAAGGGACCTCGAGAGATCAT
>VXBZ01007183.1:33944-88033 GCA_013399135.1 Heliornis fulica
AATTAATCAAAGCCTGAACTTTTTTTTTTAGTAGAAAAGACAGCATTTAAAAAGACACAGATACATATTACAAGATGAGGATCAATTTGAAAAGATCCCACTATATCTGTTACCAAGAGCTTTGTTAATCTTTAAAAACCTAGAATGATTATTTATACAGAAGCTGTGAATTAACTAGGCTTTAATAAATAGCTCACAGGCACGTGTGTCAAGATTGTGCTTTTTGTTTTTATATGTGTCTGCATTTGGGGGGGGGAAGAAAAAAGGAAGCTATTATTTGTTAATTTTTTTTCTGTAACAATTATTTCAAATTAAAAGCCCATCTGACGAAAGGCATATGGATGGAGAGGGGGTTCAGTCCTAATTGAACAGCCCAGGACTCGTGAGGTTAATTACAGATATTAACGCTGTTGTTCTTCAGCTTCTTGCCCTCACGAAGGCTCCAGCTTCCAAATGACCTGGCTCCAACAATAAGACTCTCTTTAGCCCATTAACTAATTGATAAAAATGTGAGTGTTTAGAATGAGTCTAATTAAATCACCGAGCCTTACAATTACGAGTCCATTTGGTAGCTGTCGGGAGATGGGTAACCTCAGCTGGCATTGTAGGCGAATAAAAGATAAAAATAAAAGGGAGCTTAACCAAAGATCATTTTGAAAGCTGTTCATTTGAAGACAAAGTACACATTTGCCTGAAATGTATACATACACCACTTCAGACTAGCACAGTGTCTTGAAAAGAAAATGGAGCGTTTAGCAATCATGATTTTTTTTTTTTCCCCAGCGCATGCATGAAATTCTCTCCAGCCTGTGTGATGGAATGAGCTACTTCTGTAATCATTTCTGAGGTACAGTGAGTGACTGGATTCTGTGGGAGCACTCAAAGAACTGATACCAGGTACCTCTACGTTATTAGCTTATTTTTTTCTCCCTCTTTCATAAGCACATACTCTCTGTGGACTGACATTCCTAAGGGACAGTTCTGGGTGCAGATGCTGCTGTAGGCACCAGCGCTACTTCTCAGGTATCCCATTTGTGAGGTCACTGCTACGCTAGTGCAGGTTTTCTCATGCACATTGCAGGTGCTCTTGGCAAGGGAGCTGGAAAATATCCTGCATGTAAAGACTTCTACTGGTGTGCCTAATGTCCTAAGCATCACATGCAACTCTCATCTCACCATGCCAGGCAGAGATTTAGATCTAAAAAAAGAATGAAGAGGTTGAGTGATAATGTCTGCTGAAAGAACAGCTTCTATAGAAGAAATCTTGGATGGACAAAGACTTCACAGAATCACAGAGTAACAGAACGTCAGGAGTAGGAAGGGAGCTCCAAAGATCATCTAGTCCAAACCCCTGTGTGAGCAGGATCACCTCAATTATGTCACACAAGAACATGTTCAGATTGGTCTTGAATGTCTCCAGAGAAGGAGACTCCACAACCTCTCTGGGCAGCCTGGCCCAGGGCTCTGGCACCCTACAGGGAAAGTTTTTCCTTACATTCACATGGAACCTCCTCTGCTCCGATTTGGACCCATTCTCCCTTTTCCTATCACTGGCCATCACTGGGAAGAGCCTGGCTCCATCCTCCTGACACTCACTGTTTACATATTTATAATCATTAATGGGGACACCCCTCAGTCCCCTCCAATCTGTAGAGACACAGCTCCCTCAGCCTGTCCTCATAAGGAAGATGTTCCACTCCATCATCTGGGTAGCCCTGTGCTGGACTCTCTCAAGGAGTTCTATGTCCTTCTGGAACTGAGAGGCCCAGAACTGGACACAATATTCCAGGTGTGGTCTCAGCAGGGTTAAAAAAAGGAAAGGTTGAAGTTGGGTATAACAAGAGTCTGTAACATCAAAAGAAGGATGGAGAAGTTGACCAGGAATGAGTATGCACCATCTTGTAGGAATATCAACCAAAATGATAATTTGATAGATTCAAAACAATTGAATGGAGTATCTTTTTCACCAAAAGTTTTAACCAAATTTCTAAACAAAGCAATGGAAGAAAAATCCACCCCAAACTAATACACATAAAGACACTGTCTCTGTCTTGGGGAGTCTCTGAGCTGCAGGTGTCTGGATGATAGAATAACACAGAGAGGAATTTTCACTGAATGTCTGCCCTACTCTATTTATAGTCAACATCAGTAACAAGATACTGGGCTTAAGTTCACTGCAGGACTGAAGTTGTACAGTCTTAAAGTGTTTCTTCAATGGGTGAGCTATAGGGAGCACATCACAGAATCACTGTATCACAGGATGGTCTGGGTTGGAAGGGACCTCAAGGATCATCATGTCCATGATAGTGTCATGGCACTCAGGGAGCCTGCAAGGAGCTTGGCACAGCCTGTGCATAGCAGAAAGCTCTTCATGTCAGTGAACTATGAGACCATGCTTTGGCCTCTGAAATACAGATGGGTGTGAACTTGCAGCATTTCTCAGCTCCCAGCATCTTTCTGAGGCAGGTGGTCCACCAAGATTTGTGTGTGCCCAGTGATGAAACAGTCAGCACAATTATTTACAGGTTGTCATACAGGGACTGGGAGTCTCTCTCTTGGCATGTCTTCCCATTCTGTACCAGTATGGAAATCTTAAAAAGCCAGAACACAGTAAAACAAATCTCAAATGCCTTTCTGTGTCACTGCAAAGAAATCACACTGCTTACTGCCTCTTCCCTGGCTGTTAAAACATACTTGTGGGAATACTGGGGGAAATTGGGGAATGCACTAGTTAATGTGCATGGTTTGGTCACAGAGAGTGATGCACATCAGCATTAAGACCAAACACAGTGTGTAAGTCGCAGCTCTGAGATATTCTCTACTTCAAATGCTTTCTGCAAGAGCAGAAAAATAACTGGCCTGTGTTAGCATAAAAGAAGAAGCCATCTCCTCATCCTCCCTTTTCATAGCCTCTCAAATCTTACTCCTTCTTACTTTGATGAGGAAGGCCAACTCAAAGATAAGTTTTCATCCTTCTCTTTGCTTTTTCTTCCCATAGCAACACTCCCCTCTGTCTCATGGGAAAAGTCCTCTTGATTTCACGGGCCCCACAAAGCACGAGGCTGTTAGAGGAAATTCTTAACTAAGCAAGGCATCTGCCATGAGGATACGAATCTGGGCTCAGATGGTATTTCAGGTGTTGTCACTAGGCAAGGCAGAAAAGCAGACTTGGATCTAGTCAGGGCTTAGTTCATTTCCGGCTTTATCGATATTTAACCAGTGTTGGATGCTGCCCAGGAGTGACTTGGCAGCCGGTTCAGAGCATGGAGCACAGGTGTGATATGCTCCTGCCAGTTTGCCTTGCTCACAGGATGGGCAGCTGTGCTCTGCACTAGATGATGCTTCCAAGCAGCCTTCCAGGGTAGCCCAAGGTAGGGCCTGCATCCTTAGATTAGCCCTGAAATGGCAGAGACAAAGATAACCATACGAAGGTCTCAGAGAAGAGGTGATCTCTTGGGAAGACCAAAAATGAAAGAGACATTTCCAGACATTGCAGTGAGTCGGTATTCAGGACTGCAGCGTCATCGGTTCACAAACGACTTGGAGAGAAAAGGACTGAGATCTTTTAATAGATGGAGCGGGCACTATCTTCCAGTTCTTCAAGGCTGTCCCCCCCTGCCAAGCAGCATGGCTTCTGCCTCATCTGGGTTGACCTTCAGCCAGATGGCTTTGATCCACAGCTCCTTCTCAGCCACACAGAAGACGAGGGAAATGGCACAGTTAGGCAGGGGTAACGGGGCACTGTCCATGGGTGAGGCTATGGCACAGAGAGCTTCAACGCCCCCTTTTCAGGGAACTCACACTTCTTTTGAGGAATATCACTTCCAAGGGCAAGTCTGGTGGGATGGGACAAGCTGGAAGTGGAGGAGGTTCTGATCTAGCTTGTGACAGGATGGAGAGTTTGAGTGGAGGCCCCTTGAGCTCCGCTCCAGATGTTTGCATATGCACTGCTACCGAGATAAAAATCTCTGTGAAACTGAGTTAATTAGTGAAGAGATTTTGGAAGTTAAAAACCACAATGATTGGAGCTGGTTTAAATTTTCTGCATTTTCCATATGTTTTCTCTGCCCAAATTTTCCTGAAATTGTTTCACTAGAGAAATGCAACTTTCAATAAAAAGGAAAATAAAAGACCACATTAAGTATGGATTGTGAGGGCCAGCAGAGGGAGGAGAGGGTCTGCCAGCCCAGGTGCACAAGATGACATTCTCCAATCATTCCCATCTTCCTCAGTGCTGAAGGTTATTTCAGACAGAAAGAGAACTCTTCAAAAATCCAGTGTAAATGGAGCTTTCATAAAAAGCCTTGCAAGAAAGTGGACAGCAGATACATTTATATTTAAAATATTTTTTTCAGACTGGACTGTTGCAAGAATTGGTTTCTGGGCTACCCTCTTTTTTTCCTTTTCCTTTCTCAGGAATAACTCCCACCCTTAAACCTGTCATGTCTCTTCTTGCAGCGTCCCCCATACAACTCCTGTGTAACAGCTCCTACCCGACTCCTGCTCTGCCAAGTCACTCCTGCCACCGAAGCGGCACAGCTCCAGTAGCTCCAATAACAGCATTGCTGGGCAGGGGGTTGAGATGAAGCCTGGCCACTTGGCAATCACTGTTGTCTGAGGGTGCTTGCAGAGTTGCAGCTTGATTGGGTTTAATTGCTTAGGATCATACACAGTATTATATCACAGGTGTGACTGGAAAAGTATTAAAACATAGAAAGAAACCTAATTCAGCTCGACTGCAGAGTCTACTGCTAAGAAGATGCCTTCTGCATAGCAAAACTCACCCTGCTTTTCATGTCATCAACCAAGCAAAGAGCATGTAATACAGGAGACTGCTCCCCCCTGACACACACACATTCTCCAAAGTCATTTACAAATGTCTGCAGCAATATCTGAATTGAAGTGTTACCCTGCAAGTCACTTTTTAAGGACAAAGAAACTACTTAGAAATATAAAGTTCCAGACCTGGGCACATATGGCATAACTGCAGGGTAATAAAGAAATGGCCCATTAAGGAATGAAATGCTTGTTTAGCATCTACCATGGCTGCTTTATCTCAGGACTTATCATAATAATTGCTTGGTAACATAATAAAAATACTTGTGTGCATTTCACTGTCAGTCCAGGAGAATGAGGAGAACAGGTTTCAATTTTAGACATAACATTGCATCCTTACCATATAGTGGTTCTGAGTCAGTAACATTTTTTGGTCTTTGTACTTCAGGATTTCAAGTGCACAGACCAGAGCATTATGTATATATATTCTATGGATTCTTATACCCTATTACCCTGACAGAACTGATTAGGATGAGAAAATACTGAATCCAAAATTCAAAACCCGTTTCCCCATGAGCCAACAGCCAAAAGAGACTTGTTCCAGGCTGAACTTTCAAGATCACCGTCAAATTTAGTAAATCTAATTTTGAACCTGTCCAAGCCAAGAAAACATTGGTAAAATCCTATTTGTATGTAGATGTAACTTCATATAGCTATGAAGAGCAAATGGGTATATCCTGCAGGCGCAGACAACCCCATTTTAATGTATATATTTTGAAGGTATAAAATATTCACCCAGCAAATCCAAAATGCTTTCTCCTTCTCTGTGAAAAGATGAGAAGATCCAACCAGCCATTTCTACCAACAACCAACAAAAAAAACCCTGCAGGCATCTGCTCAGGCTTTAAAAAAAACCCCAGTCACTAGGTTTTATCTTTCCTCCCTTATGACAAAACCCCATCCCAGTGCGCTGCTGCAGTGGGTCGCTGCAGAAGCTCTTTGTTCCGCTGCAGGCCAGCCCATCTGCCTCCAAAAATCTAGACTTGATCACAAATGTATTTTTAATGCACCAGTGAAAGCATTTACTTAAAATTATCTCATTTTCCTTCAGGGAATTTTCAATTAAATGAATACATAATAATTATTTCCTTTAATTACTCATCTCTGCTTACCTGGAGCTAGGGCACCCTTGCCCCGTTACACATCTGAGAGCTGTCAGATTGATTCATTAGTATTTATTTGTTTCTTATTTTCCAAACATAGCTATTTACTAGGGGCATTTAATGAAATGCTACTGATGGCATAGGGAATTTTTCCTCCAGATTTTTCACAGCACAGGCTCAGTTCCTATGCATCACTCAGGAGCCTTTTCTAATGCAGGGAACAAGCCAGATGCAGCAGTTACGGAGAGTTTCCAAGGTCTAAAGGTAGTACTTGGTCTCTGAGGTTTTCCCTCGTTGTACCACACTTGTCACATATCCATCTCACTCTTGTACCATGTATCAGCAAGGCTTGCTGCAGTTGATGGGTTATGGAAGATGGGATAAGGTTGATTTTTACAGCTCTACTCACCATAACAACTCAAAAGCAATTTCCACTCACATCTATCCTACTTGGTGTCTCTGCTGAGCCCACCTCTAGCAATGGGATGGGAGAACAGTTTTCTCTTGAAGCCCCAGCACTAGGTATGTCTAATTCTGTTCTCCAGCTCAGCAGCCAGCTGTCTCCAAGCCTCTGCCAGCCTATAAAGTTCTGATTAGTGTAGGAGCTCTAATAAATGCCTCCACACAAAGTGCAAACATCTTCACATCTGTTCCTGCAGCATCTGCATTGTTTGGGTCTGCATTGTTGTGGAATGCTTTGGTAATTATGGGTTGAAGGGTGACCTGGCCTCTCTTGTTGAATTAGATCTTCTGTGGAATTTGCTTCAGAAACAGGGTAGATGTGGCATTTCAGGAAGTGATTTAGTGGTTACAGTGGTGTAGGGATGATGGTTGGACTTGATCTTTTCCAACCTTGATGATTCTGTTTTTCCATGCCTGAGTGGTGGAGTGGGAGAGCTTCTGCCATCTCAAAATACCAAATGCAGAGACAAAGCACAGCAAGGATTGCATGAGAAAGGAGTAAGAAGGGGGTCCTGACCCCACTACCAGAAGTATCTGTCAGCCCAGGACCTTGCAAGCAGCAGGTTCCCCCAGCCCTATCCAAATGCCACTGAGGTGATAGTTGCTTTATCCTTCATGTCCCCACAAAGCTTCCCACAGGTCCTGAAACCTGCTGCTTTTACTGTAGAGAGGAGCACACAGACAGTTGTCTGTGTGAAGAAGAAAGGGCTGGACAATATCTCTTAAGCCAGTATTAATTTGACTGATAAACTAAATTATTTTTAATGAAGCCATGAATTTCCAACTGGATCTCACACTCCCAGCCCTACCCACTGTCCCTCAAGCCTTGCCAGGTCTCACCTGCCTCTTCCCAAGCTCCCACCCAGACCCTGTTTTGTTCCTGTAAAATTGCATATTGATGCCCTAAGGAGGAGGGCAAATAAAATCGATCTTCCTTACCCTGCTGAGCAGCCTTGAGCGCTGGTGAAGGGACAGACTCTGAATTTACCTCCTACTGAATCCCCTCGGGCAGCAAGGAGTCCAGGTCTAGTCGTTTGTTCTTTAAATCTCAGTTCCATGTGGTGCAGCCATGTAGAGAGAGCTTTCTTGTACTGAAGGAAACAGAAAATATATTAAATCTCCTAAACATTGCCAGCCTTTCAATCACATCCTAAAGTACTCCATATTTGCTTCCCGGGAAATGTAGCCCTGAAACAATTTTTCTGAGGCTCCAAATTGACCTGGTGAAAGAACTGTAATGTCACCACAGAGCTAAAAGCACCTTCCCATATCAATATGGTAGCTGAGCACTTTCTAGAGACATCTTGTTACAAATCAGTACCAACTTACATTTGAAGAAGTGCAAGTTTCTTTTACAATGATCACAAAAACACAAGCTTTTAAATTAAAACAATCCAGCCACTACAAAGTGTGAAAATGCCTCTCTACAGAATATTTGCTGAGTTTATTCCTTTCTCTTTTTTTTTCTGCAAAGTTGTTTGACTCTCCTCTTTAAGACAATACCCTCAGCCATCATTAAAGCAATGTTCCCACAACTGTCCTTCCAGCAGAAGGCATCGTGCAAACCTGCATGTGAACAGAAAATACTGGCAAAGGACAGAAGAGATCAGCATCATAGGCAACAACCAGTCATCAGATTACAAATATCCTTCTATGAAAAATGAAATGTGCCAGGAATGGAAGATTCTGAGGATCCTACAAGTCATCCTTCAGTAAGCATGACCAAACCACTCACATACATGAAGCTAGTCATGTACATATGCATTTGCAGGATTGGGGCTTACAGAACCAGGACACAGGGAGTTAGAGGAGAATTATCCAAAGACACCTACAATAAATATCTGTGGGCCAAACAGTACCATATGTACTGGATATTGATTTGGTAGTAAAGGGATTACTTGAGCGATAGTGTCTACTCTGTATATTATTCAAATACAACAGATGGGAAATTGGCATGCCATGTAAAATACAAAATTCAATATTCACCCAAGTGGGCTGATAAATTATCATAAACCATTTATGAATATCCTTCAACCATGAAGCCTAATAATAAACTAAAATTAAAAAATGGAACTCTCAGCCCAGCTCTATCAAACAGCAGAGACAGAGGCATACTCTGGAATAAGGGCGCTGTTCTGCTATCCCAACTGATCCTAGTCTGTGTCTTCTGCAGATGCTCCCATCAGACCCAACAGAAGGAATATTGCTACTGGTGATAAAAGGAGGAGTCTTTGATTCCACCCTGAAGAGGAATATCAATCATGATAGTGGTTGGCATGAACTGGGAGGTTTAACAGAAATAAAGCTGAAGATAAGTGGCAGTGGTACATATTTTATTACACTGTTTTTCATGAGCAGTGAGTGAAACAGGAAAACCAGAGCAGTTTGATTGAATGAGAATGGGAAGAAGATTCAATAGTCCCAGACAAAGGCATCAGCATATTGAAAGCACCATGACTACAGGATTCACGCAGAATATTTCACCTAAGGCAGCCAATGCAACACAGCACTCTCTGATCACCCCTCAGTCTGCTGAAAAGACTACTAAAGAGAGGCTTCAAAAAATAATCTCTAGCAGGGGATAGCATCGTCCTTAGCCTTCTTTCCAAGCAGACTGCTGGTTTACATTGGCCGTGAGGTGGACAACAGCAGTCACTGAGGTTTTTTGGACATCAGGTAGAGTGTGAATATTAAAATCACAAGCCAGAATAGAAACAAGCCTCCAGTCTCTGGAGACCCACTGGGATCTTCACATTCCTGCAGACAGGGGGGATCCACACACACACAGAAACCAGCAGTGGCCTACTTTGAACCCAACAAGCATGAATGATACAAAAAGCAAGAATTCAGGGTAACTACAATATTTGGAAACCCAGAGGAGGTTGTTTTCTGATTAAAGCAACTTCTAGCCTGGCCTGTGTGGGGAGACTTTTTTCTATCCATGAGGACAAATCTGGGATTGGGGACAGTGATGGGGAGAGAAGGGAGGCTCGAGTGTTGCAGTCTTGTGTCTTCAGGAATCAATCTCAACAATTTTGACTGGAAAGCAAGGGAAACAGTCTCTACCCAGAGGGCAGCATTCAGTGTCATCTAGAAATAAGCAATTTCTGTCTCCCAGAAAGCTCATACCAGGTCTTACGTGGGCAGCCAAACTAACACATGAAAATTAGGAATATCCCCTGTCTTCCTTCTGTTAGTTTAGATGTCTGATAGACCCTTTTGTCTAGACTGAGTTATTGCACGTTCCTGATAAACCTATCTGTAAGCTGTTAAGAGTATTGACAGGAAGTTAGCCAACATGGTACCATCTGGAGCAGGTCTAGCCAGTCTCCATGACCATGGCTAGTGATGACCGCGTCTGTCATTTTCAGGGTTGTTAATCAGAAAGGGAAAAATTCCTCCTCCCCTCCCCACTGCCCCAGACACACATTTTTACCAGTGAATCATTCTAGAAATAACAATAACACTGCATGTCTAAAGATACCTTTCTCCAGAAGGTGAGTCCTTTGGAAAGGCTGCGTGTGTCTGTTCTGCAGCACGTATACCTGTATCCAAAAAAGGAATCTAGACAAAAGGAGGTTTATTGTGAGTAGTTATGCTGAGAAAAAAAATTAAAGGCTTGCTTTCACCCATAGACAAGATTTTCAGAATGAAGCAGAAATAATTCGAAAGGAATTTATAGTTAGGGGATTAATCCTCAAACGACGCACAAAAATAAATTACCTGATTTTTACTAGTTCTTAGCATCCAGCAGCCTCATTCAGCTTTCTCCTTGAAAGAAAGACCACCTGTTAGAGCACCACAAAATGGATTTATCTCTTGGTCTTTGGAAAAAAACCCCAAACATTCATTCCTGCTCTTCAGAGATCAATTCATTTATCATGTCTTTGCCCTTAACTCTGTTCTATCTGTAAAGTGGTACATCTAGAAAGAGTCCCACTTACATGAATATAATTCCTCTGCCCAACTTGCCACATTCCTAGGGCATAAATGCCTGTGCTATCAAATTCCAAGAATTTAGAGGATGACTAAACTGGGCAGCTAGAAATGCCTCCCTGGTTTGGTTTTATCACTGACCTGCTTCGTTAGCCAGGACACTTTGTCTCTCACTAGACACTTTGACTACCTCTTTAATTCCCTCTGCTTTGTCTGTCCCTCCTAGAGAGACCACATAGCACTTGAGGATGTCCGTGTCCGAGGCTCCATGGAGACCCAAAGTCACTGTTTATGCAACAAACGGTACCTTCACAGCTCTTTGTCAGTACATGTGCCAGCTCCTTCAGGGGAGAGACAAAATAGGGAGGGAGAGGCACATACATCATTCCATGACTGTGCACCAGGAAACAGGTGAAAAGACATCCAGAGTCATCACTTGGATCCAGCCCTCATGATACCAATGCTGGGCAGAGCTGGGATTCAGAGCATTTTGTCTGAACTCAAATGCTTTACAGACATGAGCTAGATTTCACAGTGACTTCTCAGGATGGTCAGTCTTGGGGAGGAAATCTTATTTTTGTCTACAAAACATTTTCTCCAGCAATCACACAAAGGAATTCTTTGGGATTTCATCCTTTTCAAGCCATTGACATCCCTTCTTCCACTTTTCCTCTTTGCCTAGCACAAGAATCATCAGATTATCAACACAGAACACCTCAAGAGACCTCCTTAAACCCATGGTAAATGAGTGTCCTGATGTTCAGGACTTCTCAGCTGTCCCTGTTGATCCTGTTTAGACTAAGGCAAAGAGCTCCATGAAGCTCCTCTGCTCCCATTTTTATACACTGACTTGAACTTTAGGACCAGTGGGTCCTTCTTCTTGGCAAAGGGGACATGTTGTGTAGACCAGAGTAGCTGCTTGGCACGCTGCTGATCTCAGTTTTGTGTCCCATGCTTGTGAGAGTTGGAACTGGGATCATTATCCACCCTTTTTGAGATAACACCATCTCAAGCTCATGCTTTGGCTGCTGGTTCCCCTGCCATCTTCTTTGTAAATAAGGGTTTCAGGCTGTGATCCTCCACGATATTAGTTGCCATGCAAACTGCATCCTACTCCTCCACCCAACAACAGTAACTTCTACCTGTAACATCCCATTTGCACTCAGATGTCTGATCACATGAATGAAGGTGTTTCTTACATCCCTATTACTTTAACATTTGCTTTACAAGTGACAAGCTACGTCCCTTTCCTTGTTGTGTGGGTTTTTTCACCCCAAAGTAGCAGTGCACTGATGTGCCATTACTATAATTAAGAAATACAGGGTAATTCAGTAGCAAGAGGGGGAAAAAAAAAAAGAAAGAAAGAGAAGCCCCCTGCAACATAATTGGTCACTGCTATGAATCTTTACTCAGGGGACAGATAGCACGACCAGAGGTAATAGCTTACACACGTATTCTTGAGCTGTGCAATAGATGGAAAAGTGTCCCAGATGGATTGGGCAGGGGCTTAGTTCCGGGATTATGATGAGACAGTGGGTAATTATTGAGTGGCATTGCCTCAGCGCTGATTATATCTGCAAGCTTGTTCCTTTCCTTCAGAGGAAAGCATTGATAAAGATAAACCATGCTGCTCTATGTCCTTCATGTAGCACAAAACAACACATTTCAATCTAACAGGATCAGGTCTCCACTTTGATCACAATCTGTTACCTAGATGTCTTTGCAAATTAATCAGCCCTGCTTGTTTAGCTACAGTCAGTTTGTACTGCTAAATTAATAAATGTACTAGGAGCAACAGAATACATAATTAAATTCTACAGTTTAATCTCCACATAATAATTTTGACCTTAGTCTGGGGCCTCTGTTATAGCCAGCAACACATTGAATAGACACAGACCTTGCAATGCAGCTTACACTAACAATCTACCTTGAATGATTACTCAGGGGCACCATAATCAAGAACTACTAAAATCAGAGAAAACAGGATGCACAATTAGGAAAACAAAACTGTAGCCACAGCTTCTGGCTATATAAAATAAAAAGGAGCTAATGCAGCATAAGCATACATCTACCTCAAAACATACAGAAGGATACTCTGCCTTGGATCAGTTAACCAGGAACAGTCTGTTTGCATTTCATGTATCAGCATCAAATGCAACCCAGAGAGCAGAGGACAGCTTAAGTTCTTCCTAGGAACACTTGTAAACTTTAGAGAAGAACATGCCATGCCATGAAAAGGGTTTCTGTGCCAGTCTCATCAAAGGCAACATCACTGAATTATTGCAGCTGTTCAATACATCTGTATATAGTGGACACCTCCCATATTATATGCAATTTCCATATAAATCTGTTATTTTCCCACTAGAAATAAACACCTTGCCCTCTGGAAATTCAGTGTCTTGTTGCAGGAACAGTGAAGGGCTTTATTCCTTTATTTTACACATCTGCATCAGCTGCAGGTTACCCAAAAATAAAAGATCAAAGCTGCCTAGTGTTGCAGTAAAGGGCAGAGAGAGGTGACTGTGGAACACATTTCTCATAGAGAGGTGGGTAGGGGGATGACATGGAGCTTTTACCTTTAATTTGGAGTCTGCAAAGAATGTCTCCTAAGGAACTCAGAAGAACCCCTCAAAAAGGAGCCAGAGAATTTAGGGCTGTGTGCCTCTACTGCACACTTATGGGCACCCATAATCACTGCTTGAGCAGATAAGAGGAAGACAAAATGGTAGAGCTTCCTCCAGAGTTTCCACCTCCAGAGTTTCCACCAGAGTTTCTGCCTTCCCAGTAGACATGGCAGTTCATGGATCCTCAATACTGACAACCACATCTAGACAGACATCCTGGATACTGGTTCTTCTGTGAACTCAGAACTTTTCTATGAGGTTTTTGACCTGCCCAAAAGTCTTGTTCATGTAGGGGGATATAATTTGGATCAAAAGTCCCTGGACTCCAGCTAAGGGCTGCTCTCACTCTTTAAGTAAAACAACAATAATCCATGTATGATGATACTACTCTCAAGTCTCTCCCCAGAGACTTTGTTCCAGAGCACAAGAAACATCTTGATGATCACTAAACAGGAGACAGAGCAAGTAAGGCTGACTTCCAAAGTTTACTGGTGATTTCAGTACTTAGCTCGACACAGGTCAACCCTGTGACACCCCAGTGCAGGTGATGAAAGCCAACAGCTTACTGTAGGCAGAGGCTCAAGGTGTTTCTACATAGGAATGTACCTTGGGAACATACACATGGGTGGCCTGAGAACCCTGGTCTTGAGTCTCATTTTAGGGATGTCACAGACAACTAGATTTCCCACACACCAGAACCTAGCTCTTTGTTTCCAAAGAGGTGAACTACCATAAATCCCTTCCTGCTGCTTGTATCTTCCTGAAAATTGTTGGCTAATTAATCAGATGAGTCCCAGCCAATGTCCTGATGTGTTGATGGTATCAGGTCAGGTATTACTGTGCTGACTTTTTATTTTGTGCAATAAAGCCACAACACACAACAGAATTACAAAAGAGATATGCACAGAGTACTAGTGAGACACACTGGATTAAGCTCTGAGATGGAGCCTCAGTCCTCCTGCTTTACTTCACCCTTCTAGCCTTGAGGAGAAAGCTCAGGGTCTCCAAGACAAAGAGGAACTGCTGACTGTCACACACTGAACATACTATGCCCTCACATAAAACGGCAGTGGCGAAGAATCAGAGAATGCTGTAGCTTGGTTCAAAGCCAGCCTAATTCATCTGGACTGGTTGTTCTGGGGCCAGCAGACTGAAGAAACCAGTGATGTGCTACTACAGTGGAGCCAGATTCCTCAATCAGGATCATTAGAACTTGTTCCTGTTTCACAGAGCCCTGCTATTAGTAGTACCCTAAAATAGTTGCTTTAAAAATCAACACACTTGAAGAAGTAAAAGCAGAACAGTGAAAATATCTGTTGGTAATGGTATTTATACATTCCCTTTAAAATATTTAGATTAAAAAGCAGCTACCTGCCTTAATGCTTTGTGATTGGAGATAGTATCAGAAGCTTAGAAAACAGTTTGGCAGACAATGTTTAATAGACCACATGAGTAGCAAAACATACTGATAGAGCTTGGACTCTTTCTCTAAGACCTTGACTGTGTCAGTTGGTGCTAGAATCCTCTGAAGAACTGGAGGTAATTTGTATTATCATCCACATCTCTGTAAACAAATTCAGTGTGATTCATCCAAGTGAGGGCAATACTCTGAGAATTCAAAATAGTTTTATGTTGCTTGTCAAACCCTCAAATTGTATGCCATAATGACACAGGACAGTGTCACTCCAGAGCATCAGGCTCCTCTTAGACTTGCGAGTTCTTTCACCTCTGCTGTCAAGGCATAAATCCTCTGTGTGCTTCCAGTGAAATAAATACATGTGGCCAAAGATCACACGTTTTTGGGAACATATTTTGATTCACAATTTCTAGTGCAGGCATATTTACCATTTACCTCTTTGTCTTTCTCCAGTACTTACCAAGGTTTGGGGTAACTCACTGCAGAATGTGGTAAAAGGGCGAACTGGTAACTTGAGTCAGATAAAGTTGTCTCTAGAAGGAGAAGTTCCCAGACAGTTACAATGTCTTGATCTGTAGGAACAAGGAGACATGCAATAGCTCATGTAGGGTGTAGACTCTTAAAATGAATCACCTATCCCTTGTCCCACCACTGTTCTCCCTGGTGAAGAGTCCAGAGGGAGGCCACAAAGATGCTCAGAGGGCTGGAGCATCTCTGCTATAAACACAGGCTGAGAGAGTTGGGCATGTTCAGCCTCTGGGGAGAGCCTAGAGAACCTTCTGGTACCTAAAGGGGCTCCAGAAAAACAGGAGAAGGACTAGTGACAAGGACAGGGAGGGACAGGACAATGGGAATGGCCTTCAGCTGCAGGAGGGCAGATGGAGTATTTGAGATAAATCCTTCACAAGGAGGCTGGGGAGGCCCTGGCAGAGGGTGCCCAGGCAAGCTGGGGTTGCCCCTGGATCCCTGGCAGGGTTCAAGGCCAGGTTGGATGGGGCTTGGGGCACCCTGGGCTGGTGGGGGTGTCCCTGCCCATGGCAGAGGTAGGACTAGGTGGGCTTTAAAGTCCCTTCCAACAGAAACCAGTCTATGAGTCTATGATCCTATGATTCTCTTTCTCACCTCTTTGCTAGCTGAGGTTAAACCACAACACTCTTCCCTGCGGCAGCTCTCACAGACTACTCTCCTCTCGTGCTGCATGTCCAGCAGATAACAGAGGAGGGCTCCATGGCCAGAGAACTAAACTGGTCTTCTGCAGAGAGAACATTCACAGCATGGTTTTGCAGTGGTTCACCTTGGTCACATAGACAAACTTCCACACATCTCCTCAAATATTTCCTCCCTACACTCAATATTTTGCCTACATCCATCAATATGATAAATGAGACCTAAAGTGGTAACACAGTAAATTAATGTGCTTCACCACATTTCTTACTACAGACAAGTGTAAAGCACCTTACTGTATCTGAGACTCAGGCCATTTGAGAGAGGCTTGTATCATAATCAAGTACAGTATTTAATATAATTGTGTTATTTTTCACGTGTGCTCCACGTAAAGCAATACAAACTACCTTCCTCCTTACACTGTGAACATGCAAAAATTATTTTGTTTATTAAAACATTACACATTATGGAAGAGCAACTAGACAGGCTTTGTTTTAAACATTTATGAAACAACTATTCTTATAACTAGTTTGTTAATAATTTATTGTATTGATGGGTTATATTACCTATTATTATTACTAACCAGTGGAAAGGCACAATCAACTTCCATATTCATTGAAAAAGGGAGAAGAAATGCAAAAACAGCATTAGAAAGAAAATGTACCATTCTTAAAGGAGAATAAATGGACAGACTTTTTATACTGAAAGGACAATTCAGGCAATCAGACCTGTTCTCCACTTATATCAATTATAAATTTAAAGATCGACTGGAATATGGAAATCTCTGGAGGCCAGGGATATTAAAAATATTATGCAGAATTGTCATGCACTGCTCTTAAAAAATAAACTCCAAACCTGTGCGTAATGTTGGAGCTGATAAGCATTTGCAGTCAGGTTGTTGATCCAAAGAGAGTAATTAAAGAAGGTGAGGTCTAAACTTGTCAAAGTCATTTTGCCCTACTTTCCTATTTATAGGTTTCAAAATGGAAAAAGCCTTCAAAAGGATTTGCATCCTAGCTTCCCTCTGTAAAATCCTTCTGCAAGAGATTTGAGAATTAGCTGCTGTGCCTGCAGTATATTAAAATCTTTGACAGCCATCCACTTGGGGAATCCCTGGGAAAAAAAAATAAAAAAAGGAAACAACAAAAAAATAACCACCTCACTTTGCTTCAAAAGGTTCACTGTATCACTTGAAAGTGGAGAATAAATCAGCACTCTTCAGAATTGTTCCTAAGGCTTATCCATTCAGGGCACAGAGATGGGTGGCCAGGCTGCTGCTGCAGCATGTGGTCCTCCTGCGCCCCGGCCACCGCTCACCGGATGCGAGCAGTGGCCTAAGGTGTTTGTTTTCCTACCCTTCTTCCACACACCTCAGTC
This sequence comes from Heliornis fulica, assembly GCA_013399135.1. Classification (NCBI taxonomy): domain Eukaryota; kingdom Metazoa; phylum Chordata; class Aves; order Gruiformes; family Heliornithidae; genus Heliornis; species Heliornis fulica. The sequence continues at coordinate 50,864 of VXBZ01007183.1, forward strand.
AGGAGGGGAGATGAGGGGCATGTCTTTCTCTCTTGGCATGGTTGGGTTGGATGAGATGTAGGTCCAGTTGTCTTCTCACCTTCAGGACCGCAGCCAACACATCTCAGCAGGCAGGGGAGAAGAGCCATGTGAAAGGTAAAGCAGCTCTGCACATCCCTCAGAAACTTGCTTGAGAAGGAAAGTCAAGAGAGGTAGCTGGGCTTTGTTAATTTTAGCAGAAAAAAAAAATTGGGGTGAAATTTTCTCTACTTTTCCCTGCACCAGTAATTCTTAACCTTCTTTAAACCTAGTGGAAATATGTTGATAGAAATGTTTTACATGAAAACAAGTTTTTAACCTTAAAAACTGAAAAAGTTTTGTATTTTTGTTCTGCAAAATTTTTAACAAGACCCAGAAAAATCTATCTTGAAAAAATTCAAACCTGCCATCTTGATGGGAAAAAAAAAGAAAGAAAAAGAAATATCCAACTTCAGAGCAAATTGTTCAACTATTACATCTCAGCTACAAAAAAAATTCCTTGCTGTGGACACTTCAAACATCAGTTTTTCCACTTAGCACAAAAGAATAAGTTTTCTTTGAGCAATTCTCCAACAGACCAGACCTGTGCTTTTTAAAATTAACAGCTGAGCCCTTCTTTGCCCTGTGACAGTGCAGTTAAATGTGATCTCTGGCTCAGTGTATATTCTTACATCCCACAGGCAAATGAAGAAATATTTGGTGAGCAGACAGGTAAGTGCTGTTTGAGACACTACATTATCTGACAGTGCAACTTTTCCATTCAGCTTAGCTCCCTTGTGCAGGGCCATGAAAAGGCAGGGACTTATCTAACTCCCATATCGTAGCTGTGTAAGCAGATAAGATAAAAAAGACAGCTGAAGTGATGAAAATTAAAATATTTTGGGCAAGCCAAGAAAACTGCTGACTCATTTTCTAAACCATGGGGATTATTTGGAAAAATAAGTCAGTGAACAGTTTCATTTCTCACTTACTCCTTCACTCAAACTTCCAAGCCATCATTAAGAAGTCGAAATGTTTCTCATCACAAGGATTAAAGGTGAGCTGACTTGGGCATATATCATAAAAGAAATTGCTTCTTCTACCTTGGCACTTTTGAATCCAGAGGGATGAGTAATGCATGAGGAAATGTGGGTTTTATGCCCACAATGATCTCGCTGAAGGAAACAATGTGAAAAGTGTCATTTAGGTAATTAGAAATGACAACTAGTAGAAAGAGTGTCCAGAGACAATCAAAACTTGCCCAGGGGCAAGAAGATAGGCTGGATGTCCCCTTCCTGTTACACTGTTTCTGATTTTGTGGACCAGATTTTTAGCTGTGCAACATGATGCAAGTCTACCCACAGTCAAAGTGTAAGCTGGTTTGCAACAGCTGAACATTTAGTCCACCAGTTTTATGGCATTTTAAACTCCTTCTTTTAACTGTCCCATTTTTCCACTGCTACCACCCTTCCAAGAGAGCATCCATCCCACAGAACCTTATCTACAAAGCTCTGTGCAGAAGATATGGCCCTGCAGTTACTTGAATGTCCTGGGAGGAAAGGCTGGCTGGCTTGCTGCTGTCAAACTGTTTTAGTTTGGGTTTGGGTTTTTTTTTCCTAAATCATAGCCTAAATTATCTTAGAATGAAGTCAATGCTTTAGAAAAGGAAAGTCCACTGTCCAGTATGTACTGATGTCTCTAACAGGTCATATTCTCAGACCTAGTCTCTCCATCTTCAGTCTTAAATGATTCTTCAAATCACACCCTTATTTACTGCTTCTGTGTAGCTCTCACCACCTCTACCCCCAGTTTGCAGAGCTGCAGAGTCCCTGACTTCACAAGCATGCCCCATCCCTGAAATCTGGCCATTAAACACAACACTTATTACCCCAAATATCACAGGTATCCTGACTGAGGAGCCAAAGGCTCTGCAAGATGATAGAGTGACGTATCAGTGGTAATTGTTCTGACAAGGACCCTCTGAGCAGTGTCATTGGAGGTGACAGTCACTGGCAGTCTCCAGCTTAGCAGCAAGGTCACTGGGGAAAGGCAGTTTCTACTAATGCTGCCGGGCAGTGGCTGTGCATGGTACACTTGTAGACACCTCAGGAGATTCTGAGTGACCTAGTGGGCAAGAAATAACAAGAAACATGACAGATGAAGTGCAACACTTAAAAATGCCTGTACATTTCCTCACAAAATGAAAAAATGAAATAAATAAATAAAAAGCCCAAATGAAGGTGAAAGGGTTTGTTTCATTTCTAGGAAATATCTATGCTAAGAAATCTATGGGCCTGGAGGACCTCTACCAGAGGAGGTGAGACTGGGATGGAGACCTCTCTCCATTTCCATGCTTGCCCTTGTCTCCCGGGAGCAAGGTACACTGCTCCTGACCCTCGCAAGAGAATGAATAGCTGGGGAAAACGACCAGGTAACTGAGCACATCTCCATTGCACATAGCAGAGAGTTCTACTCTGCACACCCTGGCGCCTGCTTCCTACCACAACAGCTGTATGGGCGCCAGTGTCTGAGAGAGTCATTTGGAAAGAGAATACTCGTCAAACTGATATGCAAATAAAAGCCATCAGCAAGGAGATGCAGCAGACACCCGTGGGGGTTCACACACTTTGTGCTCTCAGTGAGTTCAGCATTTTACTGACCCAGCTCTCCCTGGAGGTACCACTTGCCCAACAGGTGATGTTTGACTCGGTGGTCAGGAGGTGACAATGTGCTAGAAATAGGAAATTCATATCGTTTGTATTCCTTTTCCTCCGCTATTCTAAGGGTTGAAAGGGCCACCATTTTAAATTTAATTTACAGGGTATACCGTCTATCTGCTGGAAACACGAGGAAGCAGACCTTGTCCTAGTATTTATCAGACACATGCCGCCCATCTGCTTGAGCTGGGTCGAGGAGGATTTGCTGTTAATCCTTCAGACCCATCTGCAGGGGGTTCAAAATGCTGACCAGAAAGCTAGACAAGATGAGGTTTATTTAATTAAAAAAACTGCTCCGGAGGTTACTGGAAATCACTCTGAAGAAGAAATAGCTTTTGATCATGTCACTTCTAGGGAAGGCGGGAGGGGAAGGGGGATGGGGGAGGCAGGCAGAGTTTTGCATCAAAATAAGACTGTGACTACGAGTAAATAAATAAAATGATAGAGCTGCACCAAATAAACCTGTTCCAGTGAAGGAACACTTCTATCTACCTGTTACATCAAACAGAAAAACTAAGCCCCTACTCCAGCTTGGATGTTTCGCCACCACATTGCAGGGCTTGGCCTGTAATCTGGGCCAAGTATGAAAGGCAGAAATTGGGTTATTCATACACACACACACACACACACACACACACACACACACACACACACACACACAAATCTGCAGGTTTGTTTGCATGCATCTGAAAAGGAAGCAGACACAACCTAGAAAACAACTCCAAAACTGCAGCAGGTTAGCACTTTAAAACCTGGCATTTGTGTTTGCTTGGTCCCTGGAAGAAACACAGTTTCTGGGGAAGACAGCTAACTTGAGCTTTATTACTGTAACATTTAATTGCAGCTTTTCATAATCAGGGCTACAACCACCCAAGATACATTTATGTGGAAGTGAGAAACAATGAAATCCCATCTACGTTTGCTCTGCTAAAAATGGACAGCTGTTAGTAACAATATTATTTCTAATGAAATATTATGTACACAACTGGTTTAATGTAGTGTTGCCATTTGGGAGAAGTGATTTTTCGTGGGAATAATCCTTGTTCTTCCAGCTCCTGATTGTTATTTTATGGCAATATAATGCATGATAATTTTCAAAGTAACTCATACGGACAATTTGCCCCCTACCTCTCCTAGGGCTCTTTGAAATGCTGTGCCTGTTTCTAATCAGATTCTTGAACTGGGGGTTACAGACCATAATTTTCTTTTTCTTTTCTGTTGGTGCTTGTGTGTGTGTGATTTGTTTTGGTTTGTTTGTTTGTTTGGGGTTGGTTTTTGGGGTTTTTTTTTTGGTTGATTAGTTGTGTATAGGGTTTTTTTAAGTACAAACATGCTTAGAAAAAGCAAAAGAAAAGGCAGAACTGAGCATCAGGGAGAACAACAGGCAGCAACTAGCAATATTCCTGACAATAAACTGACAATATTCCTGACAATAAACTGGCATTGCTGGTCCTGTACCCAACACACCGTCGAAACACAGCTCCATCTAGGGACAAGGTACATCCATCCTGCAGAAAAGATGGGTTTTGGAAACCATGACCAGGAACAATGGGGAGATCTTACTCTCCTGCAGAGTGGCAAGTAAAGATTCACGCTGCTTGGGATCAGATAGGAATCCCTCTGCTTTGTGGCTGAAGATAACCTCTGAGCAAAGTGACTTTATCTACAGCAAATTATTCCTGAGCTTCCCATTGCAGGATTTGCTTTACCTTAGTCTGAAGCAAGTGGTGCTGGCTACTATCAGATAGAGGGCTAGAGGGATGTCTGCTTTGATTTAATGGAGAAGTTCCCGTGGAAAGTGCTGGGGAAAAGTAAGAAAAATCTCATCCAAAGATTGTGGAGAAATTCACTGAACTTCTTTTATGATGACCAGGTTAACTAACTATGCAGAGATTTTACCATTTAGATATAAGGTCTCTGGTGCTTAGCAGGCCACTAAAATAGATGTTCTCTCTTCTGGATGCACAGATTCCAGATATCTGTGAGTCTTTTGTTCCCCTGAGCCTCCCAATCCACATTTTTTTTCAACTTTTTTTACTGAGTAAACTGCGCATTTCCCGTAGTTGTTTCGTCTCAGTCATGTAAATGTAACATTAACCCTTCCTGAATGTCCAACTAGGTAGGGAATGTGCCTCCCGGCCCTGCCCAGCCTTGCTGCAAGGCTGGAAGGCATCACTGCTGCCTTAATTCATCTTAACATTTCTGCTGGGAGCTACTTCACCCATCGCAGCACTGGCAGAAAGAAATATGCACCCCTACTTGCCACGGCAAAGGCTTTTGGGTTTAAAGTGCTGCTGAATTTGTTTTTCCAAGATGCTGCATGTTTCCTTCTGCCATCTCCATCAGAGGGAGCATCAGTGCACGCACCTCAAGCTGCAGCACAGTCCACCAGATCCTCCGGAGCGGGTTTCAAATCTCTGCGAAGCCTGAACATCACAAAGCAAAACATCTATTTCAGGCGCCTCACAGGACGGAAAGGGAATACTTAACAAAAGTATTTAAAGGTAGCAAAGCCCAATTTCCCAGTGCAGATATTTAAACGGCACCCAGATCCTGTATTTACACATGCAAAGTGGAATTTGCACATGCAATTAAGTTGATTGACATTTTCTCACTGTGTGGATACTTTCATCAGCAAACATTTGTGCAAGCAATCAAGAGAGCTATATTTTTAAATGTGTCTTGTGTCCCCACCCCCCCCCCCCCCCCGGCACGCAGAAGGAAACATCCCAGCCAGACAACGCAGCAACGACACAACTTAGATGAATTAATTCATCTGAGCTCTTGTCAACAAATGTAATGAACAGGAAACCAGAGAAGCAAACGACAAAAGCCACTAGTTCTGGGAAAAGTGCCTAAGAGATGGTGTTAAAAGTGTCTCAGGAACAAGCAAAGATCACCTGGTATGTCATTTTTGTCATAATTACTTGGCAAAGAAAACAGCGAAGCCAAAATCACAGTGGTGCACCACAGCCAGCCCTCCTGTTAACAAAGTGAAGCTATCGATCCCATCACTCATTTATTTAGGAGATAGAATTTTAAACAGGAATGAGAACATAGTTACCATCAAATCAGCTGTCAGCTGGATGTCACCCTAGGCAATTAGCATGCTCCTAACGTGCTACAAATTTTAAGCCTAAATTACGTCCTCAGATGCCTGTTCAGCTCACACTGACTTTGCAGAACACACGGTTTAGAGCACAGGAACAACAGAAGATCTGCAGGTAGATATTGCAGAGCCTTTAAACAAACAGCCTTGGCTGGGAGAGAAGGAATGGGAGAGGAGATCTGCCGTGGATGCTGCTAACGGAGCAGAAAGTGTGAAGAACCCTTCCTGCCAGACTAAGTAAGCAAGCCTGCAAATGTGCTGTCTTCTGTCCAAAGCCAAGCTGGAAACGGACTGTAAATACATCTGTAAGCACTACAGGTAGTTAGCTATTAATATTTTTGGGTTGGATCCTTGGCAGCTATAAGTCATCCAAATTACACTGATTTCCTTGGTTCATACCAGCTGTGGCTCCATCTCTGTGTTGTTATTAAAGACAATAAAGCTCTTCTTTGGGCCAAATTTAGTGCTAGCCATGTCACTGTGACTGGAATAGCTCCGCTGGAACTAATGGGGGTAAGTCTGAGCTCACGTGTGGGAAATGAGATCGGAACGGGGCTGCACCGTTCTTTAAAGCTGAAAAGAAGAATCTTCACATACACACATACTTATGTGAATGTAGTTGTTGCATGTTGGATTGATGGAACATTTTCCCTTAGAAAAAAAAAAAGGAAAAAAAACCAACTTTCCTGTCAGAACACAAGATTTTGCACAAACCAAAATTTTATGCACAGGGAAATAAATGCTTCCTAAAAATGCTTTGGCTGGAAAAATGATGGGGTTTTTCATTCACACTGCATGTTGGAATACTCTTGATTTCTTGATTTCCCCATGTAACTCAACTGCTGGAAGAAACAAGGGCACATTATGGTAGACACACTTTAGCCAGTGCTGGGCTTTCCTGGGATCACAGGAAATAAAGAGCTACAGCTCTAGTAAGCAAGGGGCTGTCAGGCAGAAGAAAACGATGACCTGATTCAAGCAAAAGTATTTCATTATAGCTCAAAATGTCAACATGAAACACTCTGACATTTGCAAATCAATTCTTTTTAGGAACTGTGTTCCAATTTGAGATGAAAACAAATATGAAAATACCAGAATTTCCCATGGGAGAGTAGTTCAGTTTTTCAATGAAGTAGGAGCTATCTCTATTCAGAGGTCGCTTCACTATTACAAAGGCACTGCTTTCTATACCTAGGTCTAAACTTAACTAGCAGACAGTCAGGGATCAAACATTCATTCCAAAGCTACATGGCCAACTGGATTCCACAGTGCACATGGAGAGCCCACAACTTCCTGATCCCCTGTTTCAGTGAGTCCCCACATAGATATTTTTTTCTTAATACCTAAATGGAATTTTGTGTGATGCTATTTGTGGCTGTTGCCTCTTGTCCTTTTGCAATGTGCCTCCAAGAGTAGTCTGGCTCCATCTCCTCTATGACCATTCATTCATCGGAGTCAGCTTGTAGATCGATCCCCTGTCAGTTTTCCCTTCCTCTGGCTGAACAAACCCTGGACTCTCAGTCTCTCTGTGCACACAACATACACTGGAGGGTCCTGATCACTCTGATGACCTCAGTGTCAGCTGTTGCTCAGTGTCTTATATCAAGGAGCCCCAAACTGTACAGAGTTCTATATAGTTAGTGAAGGAGTGGCACAGGTGACATGGGGTCTGATGTTTGAACTTGCTCCTTGCTCATCCTTTCCTCAGCAGCACAGTCTCCCTGATGGTTTTAATGGCATTTTCCAACTCTTAGCAGCAAGTGGCAACATTCCTGGCTGCTGTAAAGCAACTCAAGCCTGTGGACTTCAAAATGGAGCCAGGCAGATTTATACCTGGTCTGGATGAGTCTGGCTGACTTCTGGACAACTTTGTTACCATTCCCATTTAAACAGATTGCAAATCACCTTCCTGCCTATTTATGAATAGCTAAATATCCATTGACACAGTGAATGTCCCGGGGAGAACAACCCAGTTATGGAATTCATAAATGGACAATAGCGTGGGGAGCTGTAGATGGTGTGTGGTTGGGGGTGGGGGGAGCAGCAGATCCCAGCATATGAGCAGAGAGAAATGGAAAAGTAAACATTCAAGAAGAGCAATATGTAATTCTTTGCACCAAAGCACACGGTAATCATGCTACAAAGCTGACTGCAAGGAAAAAGCTAAATGTATTTTCGAGCAGCTTTTCATCATCTTCTAATGCAAAATAAGAATTGGAAACAAAAGAGGGAAGCCAGCTCTCTGCACACCTCCAGCCAGTTCTCTGTGGAGAAACTGTGACATCAGGAAAACCAATCTCAAACCACAAGCCACTAGTAAGTGCCCCACACATCCAATGCAAATCACCACCACCACATACGCCTGCCTTCTCTTGAGATCCTGATAAAAAGCCTGGGCAACAACTGCTTCTCACTGTCACACAAACCATCCTCACAAAACAGGTACCCTGCACAGGGACACTTGCTCTTTTGGTTGCCATTAACTTTGTGTTTCCATGGGAAGCTTCCCCTTTTCTTACCAAAGGATGAGCTCCCCATCATCTTCAGTAGCTCCCTGTTTACTGTACCTTGTTACCAGGGGGTGACATCTGGCCAAGGGAAGGCTTTGCTCCCCAGATACCTGTGGAAAGGCTTTCCCCAGTCTAGTGTTGGAAGAGACCCTAAAATCCCCAGAACATGGAGCTCTTTCCTAGTTATTGATCCTGTAGTCTCTTTAGGCTTTATATTTCAGCCACACAAACAAGACACTGTTGACTTCCTACGCTTACACTTTATCACAGCAATTACACATCTCCTGTCCCCAACTTCTTTAAATACAGCTCATCAATATTCAGACTTTGCTATCCCTTGATTTGACCAGACACCCACAAGGAAGCCACTACTAGAAACCAGTTGCCAAACTGGAAACTCCCTGTCAAAAATTATAAAAGAAAAAGGGAAAAAAACCCAGCTCTTTCATCTGCTTCCTATGAAGTCTCAGCTGTGTCTGTGTCACTGTGCAGAAGGCAATAAGAGACGATGTCGACAGATGGGGAGCTGAGGACACAATTCACCCAGCCTTCAAGAAAGCTTACAGTCCCGTACTATACATTAATCCACAAGGTCAGTATGGGGAGGGGGGGAGACACTAACCGTGTAAGCAGATAAAGAATTAAGATGGAGGTAGCAGACAAAGCGGGCATGTCTGCAGTATTTAGTGTGCATGGGGGAATCTGGTGGAATGTCACAGGGGGCATTTCAGCTACAGGGCCTTTTGCCAAAGGCATGACCAAAGGGGAAGAAAAGGGAGAAAAGAACAGAAGGAAAGAAAAGGTGCAGGAGACGCTCATCCAAGTGACAGTCAGTGCTGAACAGGGAGTAAATTAATCCAGGATGACACTGACAGACTAGGATTAAGTAGCTCACCCATGTCATTAGGTTGCCTGCACATATAGATGAGCTAACAAAGATAGGGACAATGCTTACACCAAATAATTGAGGACATGAAGAAAAAAGGGTCAGAGGAAGGTTATAAAAATAGTAGATTAGGAAGCTTCCAGAGAAGTTTTCAAGTCAGCCCTTTTCCAATTTGCTCCCTTGCTAAAATATCTACTTACGTTCTGATCACCTCTTCTGTCACCTGTCTTTTCTTTCTAGTTCCTCTTGTCCCCCAGCATGTCCAAACTACCAAATCATTTCCTTGATTTACCACACATGCCATCTTGCTCCCCAACCACCACATTATCTCACAGTCCTCCATGCAATCCTGTCAAGCTTCTTTGATACTTTCATCATTACAGTTCAACTGATGAGGAGTAACTTGCTAAGAAATGTCAAGTCAATCACTTGCCATCATGGATGCAGAGCAGATACAACTGATGCACATCATCTTTTAAAATAGACTTTTAGGATAGTCCCTGAGCTGAGACTGATAAAGTGTGGGCACTGCTTCCTTCTTGCCTGCATCACTACAATTCTGTAGCTTCATTCCTTCTGCCTTTGCCAAGACTCCTAACTACTTCACCTGATTTTTTTTTCCCAGGGACCTTCTCTTGATTTGGTGGTGTAAGGCATACACAACACAACCTCTCAGGAATGGTTTCAGGACTGGTTTAAATCAATCTACAGCAATGAAGGTCTGGGCAGCACTTTTTTTCCTTCACAATGATCAATATACTCAAATTTTAATTATTCCCAAGGGTGAGGTACAACTCACTATGGAGCTGCAAGAACTCTGGAGCAGGCACAAGGGAGAAGGTGAATGTGTGTATTTGGAGATGGAGGAAGCAAGTGGCTTCAGACCTTACTCTCCTGGAGTACAGATTCTACTGACCATAAGAGCACAGGGCCATGCGTGTCACACTGCTCGGTCCATACACTTACCTGACACTGTACTTGGAGTTTCTTATGCTTCTTGCCTGTTCAGGGTCCTGAATGCTCTCTGCCATCCAACTTTCACTCTCTCATGCTAGAATAATGAAAGCTGAAGACCAGTAATATTCACATCAATGCTAAAGTGGCTTAAAGTGGTAAATTAAAAAAAAAAAAGATCAATCTCCCTCAGAGCTGACAATGAGATAAGACTTAACTACATATCACACAAGTGGGAAAAAGACCTCGAAGGCCCCTGTTAATGGCAACTCTGTCCAGAGTAGTGACATTCATCAGAGACACGTGTCTATCCCTTTGTTTCAGTTTTCCTTCCTCAAGACTGCTGCAATTAGCATTTCTTAATGCAGCTCAGCTGAAACTGCTGCTAATATAATCCAAAGTTGCTAACTACAATGTCATTGTGTGCCATAACGAATGTTTGCTTAAAGATCAATAGGTGAGGCCAGTGTTAATTGTTAAATTAAACATAAACATTGTCAAAACACATCCATCGTTATTCTTCCACCTGATGACATGAACCCGGAGATCCCTTGGTGACCTTATATTCAGGCTCTGTGACCTTCATGTGTTTTGCATCAGATTATCTTTACCTTATGCAAACTTAGTGTTTCAACTGACCATTTGAGAATACAGCAGATTGCAGATCTTACGCAGTCTCAAGAGGGTTTTCTTCGAGAAACGCTCTCTGAGTGGGGGAAAACACCTAAAGAGTCCTTGGGAACATTTGTAGGGTACAGGGAAACTTGGAGTTAAATGTGTCACAGTTTAGTTTGTAGCTGTTTATGATAACATCTAAGAAGCCAATTTCCAGCTGCTTTGCTGACTGGTGGCATTCAGTTCTTACTATCTAGCCAGGGGAAGGGTCACAGTTCAGAGGACAGGTGCCATGGGTGATGTGGGAAGATTGGTGAACCTAAGAAACACTGGGCTCCCACTCCTCACTAGCACCCTTGCTCTGAGTAAGTGTGTTGTTACATTGGGTGAACAGGAACCGAACCCTGCCCTGCTCCACCCTCCTACTTTGCTGCCATTGCCAGGTAATTAGAGCTTGCCAGAGGCTGCAGAGAGCTGGGAATAATTACCCCAACATGCAGTATCTGTCATATGCATCTTTGGACACTGAATTTGCTGTAGAATTTGAAGACAACCACTCTGGTTCTTTGCACCACAGGGTGTAAAAAAAAAAACAACCCAACAAACTGCATTGGTTTCATTGGTTTATCAAACACCATCTTAAAACTATTGATTTTTTTTGTCTGGATCACAAGGGTGGGGTCTGTTGCAGAGCCCCTTTCCTCTGTCAGTTAAAAGCTTCACTCGAACTTCCAGCCTTGATTTATTCTGAGCCAGTTCCTGCCTATTTGTTCTTGTGCCAGCATTTCAGCTTATATAGCTCTTATCCCTCCCTAGTGTTTACCTCCCCCCCCCATGCATTTCTGGAGAGCAGGCCTATCTCTTCGCAGCCTTCATGTTATTAGGCTGAACAAGCCCTGCACTTTCAGCCTTCTTTTATAAAACAGGTTCTCCATTTCCCCAGTCACCCCAGTAACCCTGCCAATCTGAATCTCAAACATGGGTAACCACAACTGTCCCACTCAGGTTTTCCTTTGTGTCTTCTGCAACAATATTGACATTACTATAGTCCTCTAATAAAATGGATATATTCTAGGATTGTGGTTGTTCTGTTCACAGCCAGGTTGCATAGTGGCCCATGCTTATCCCCTAAGCATTTAACACAGTCTTTTGCTATGTCTGTCTTTCAAGCTGAAGAGTCCATGGTTTAAGGCAGCAACCTCTGTTATTGGTCCCAATGTGCATTGAGTTTGTGCTTCACAATACCCAAATTCTGTTAAGTTGATCTGAATCAACAGTGCTAGCAATTTTTCCATCAGCAGTGTGTGTCATTAGCTCCAGCAACTCCATAAACACTTTCCAGTTCCTCACTTCTTCTTCCCAAGTCACTTTCCATCCTTGCCCTTTTGACCACTCTTTGTCCCATGACAGAACATTGGTTTTAATCCTCACCTTCTCCATCATCATCACAAATTCCCTGTACAGCACAATATATTCAGTTTCTTCAGAGAAACCTTGGTAGACTGGGGCATTACACTGTTCTTGACTTCTGCTCAGTGAAAGCTCTCTAAGGAGCCCAGTGCAACTGCACTCTCACAAACTCATCTTGCATTTATCCCGTTTTTTCATGTGCCTTCACATATTCAGTTATTTAAAAAGCTGCTCCAAAGCATTGCACAGTATTGAGGTACAGCCAGGAGTTTCCCTAATCACTTTTCAACAGCTGCTCCATCCTTTATTACAGGTACCTTGTTTGCTGCTTTCCAGTCAAATGCTCTGGGCAGAGTACTCAGGCTTTGAACAGTTTATTGAGAAACTTTGCTACAGGGATGGTGATTTCATGTGTCAGTTCCTTCTCTCTCCTGGGGCTGATCTGATCCTTCTAGACTTGAACACAGGAAGCTCTTGGAGCTCTGCATGCTGCACATGACCCTCTCTGGTTCTCTTCACTCATTCCCATTAGCCATCTTCCTCCTTAGGGAAAGCTGAGGTAGTGCCCCTTCAGTGTTTGGATGGCACATACTAATCCCCAACCCGTGCTTCTTGGGGGGGGAACCCATTCATTCTTTTACACTTACAAGGATAGTGAGCCTTTTATTGCATCTTTTCCTTACTGAACAAGATCATCTCAATTTCATACCTCAACTTTAGACCTTCATCTCCCAACCTTCAAGACATAGCTTCTCTACCTGATCTACCCCTTCTTCCATTGCTTGCACATTCTATTTCATACCATATACCCTTTTCAAGGCTATTTTTTATCTGCTCAGGTCTAAATCCCTTCCTGACAGGTTTTTCTCACTGGTGAGCAACACAAATTCCAGATATATTGTACAATGTCTGTTAAAGAAATCCCCAGCATTTTATGTGCCCAAACCCTTGAGTTGTACTGCTCCACTAATTTAGTGTGCTTTAGACACCAGTGTGACTTACTGCTGGTCATGAATATGTACAGTGTGGGGACTCTCTCTTTGCATTTCTTCCAAGAGGACTGGACCCACTTGTTAACTAGCTACTCTGTCAGTTAAGGGCAAGATGCATCCAGAATGGTTGTACACACAAGCTATCTTCTCAGCTCTAGGCAGCTTTGCAGTAACAGGGAATGTGTGAAGCTTTGCTCTCTGAAATACAGCCTGTTGCTTTTTATAGTCCCTAGTTGATGCCTAGACAAGATGCCAAGCACCAGTTGAGACTCTGAACCCAGGTTAACAGGTAACAACTCTTCTGCACCACGATGATCCCCTAGATCAAATTTTCTGCCTGTATGATTGAGGCTACACATGTCTCTTCAAGTCTGCACTGGCACGACTGAACTGTTATCGGTGTTACACAGAAATGAGTTGCCTTCTGATGGGATTCTCAAGTGGAGCACTGCGTAAACCCTGCAGTTTTAATTTGCTGGAAGGAAGAATACCACTTTGATATTCACCCTCACTTCTGTCAAACAAGATACGTGCTCTGATCTGCCATGACTGCAATTTCATAACTTCAGAAATACACTGTCACACAGCACAGAGGACGTGTTTTTTACTAAAGTCAACAAACCCAACATGATACTGTTTTAGGCTTCCTGTTATTTTCCACTGTGTTGTTAAGGCTGTTGGGGCCTCTTCTAATAAACATATTTATTCATGTTACACAGATTTCACAATTACGTAAAAGCATGCAAGTCTCAACCGTAGCAGGCTTCATAATAAAACTGAAATAATAAACACTGACATTTCATCAAGATAAGAAGGACATGGAGAGCTAGAATTAGGAGGACTGCTAAAAAAATTATAACAGCCTCCTCACCTCCCCTTTTTTCTTAAAAACCTGGGGAAAAAACCAAACAAACAAAACCAACAACAAAGCAAGAGATGGAAAGAGATAGAAATCTCCAGATTTCAACTTCTCCACACCATTAATTATGGCAGTTAGAAGAATCAAGCGCTTTGGACAGATTTTGCCCGGATTCAGGAAAGCGCTTTAGCATGGGTTTAAGTTTACCCTCTGTTTGGAAAGTACTTAAGTATAGGCTTAACTTCAAGCAGACGTTTAAGTCCCCTTGACTTTAACATGTGCTCAAGTGCTACCTACAAAGGAAGCATTTTCCTGAAGCAGAAGACCATCTTGGCTTAGGCAGTGGATTAGCTGTCAAGAGACGGGGATTTGTTCCTGGCTCTACCCCTGGCCATTGACAGGGTGAGCCCAGGCAAATGACATCCCCACTCTGTGCTTCGGTTTCACCACCTGCAAAATGGGGCTAACTGTGCTGCCCTTTGCAAAATGCTCTGACATGGATGCATGAACACCACCATATTTCAAAAGGACACGTTCATGGTATTATACTCAGCCCTCTCACTGTCCTTTCAGACAATGAGTGCTGGTAGCAGCTGAACAATGAAGGCAGCTTGGCCACACATTCTCCTTATCCTTCCCAGGTAATTCTGAATAACTCCAGATTTCCACTTCTTACACATGTCTTAGAAAAAACCCTATTTTTCTTTCCAAAAAATGTTATAATAAAAAGTTCCATTGAAGTTAATGGGTTATTAAGTTGTTGGATGCATTTTACACCTTCATATGTGAAGTGAGTTTGGATTTTCATTAGTTAGAGCTAACACCAATTTTCAATAAAATATTAACCAAACACACACAGAAATAGTTCATGTGGATCTATCCACTACTTCAATAAAATTAATAGACTTAGATATTTACTCTTGCCCCAGCAGTAATATTTTCCTACATTACATTTCAAACAGTGAAATGACACTAAATTCATTTAAAACAAATTTATATTATTGTTATTTTAAACAATACTTAATTCAATTTCAGTGTTTGGCATGCAAAGTTTGAAAATATCAATATTATTGTTTAATGTAAAAAAATAATAATAATTCATCTACAAATTATTAGCATATGCAAGCTTCCCAAATGACTTCCAGGGCTGGTATTTACATTAAACGGAAAATGAGCAAAACCAGCCAGATGTAACTGTGCCATACAGAGAATGGGGCAGTTAATACTTAAAATAAAATAAATAAAAGGGCATTCAGCCCTAGTTTCAGTCATTTCACCTGCACTTGGTGTAGCTCAGCCAGGGTAGCATCACCTTGGTTTTGCTGTGGCTCAGCTGAAAAGAGAGGGACATGAAGATGAGGGGAGATGGGGAGAAACCCCACACACTGCTCACCATGGAGCTTTTTGGGCAATTTGTCACCAGCAAACCTCTAAATATGTTACAAATCATTTCCCTCACAGATGGGGAAACTGAGGCACCACAGCTCTTACCATGGCAGACACCGGAGACACAGCCATGCAGCCACTGCCTTTGCAGCCACAGCTGAGCCCTCACCTCTGTGTCTCCCCAATGACCAGCATGACTCCTCACACAGCAGAGCAGGGTATGTCCCTGATGAGGAAAACCCACAGCTGACAACCCATCCTCTACCATGTAGCTGTGGCAAGACCTCCCCTCAGGGCCAGGGAGTGGCAGCCATCTTGTGCAAGTGGCTTCCTGTCATAGTGAGCCCTCAAGGTGACAGCACCTGGAGAGCAGCAGTATTATTACTAACAGTCTATATCCTATACCATAATATAATCTAATAGTCTACATTTTTATAGCTATTATTCTAACATCCAGATTAGTACATACGCTGCAGGGAGAATACATCAGCTTCCAGCTCAGCACAGTGTGGTGCTGGTGGAGCTCAGGCCATCGTGGGCGAATGCTTTAGAGGGATGGCTCTACCCAGCTGTTTCCTTAAAAGAAATCAGATGTCTTGTTCTATCTTGGCCTCCTCTTGTGGAGAAAAAGGCTGGTTTAATCTATTGGGCCAGATATTGGCAAATGAAGGGGTTTGTAAGTAACAGGAGGTTAAAATAAAACCTGGGATTGTTTGAGCTGCTTGGAGGCACCTGGGAGGATGTTGGCATTTGTAGAAGTGTTTTCTAGTGATTTCACCTCATGTCTAACCTGTTGGGCTGACATCACCCCTTAACCTCTGTGTTGCCGAGCCACGTGCTCACAGTCCCATGGCCAGAGTAACCTGGGATCAAACCCCATTCTGCACTGGGGCTTCAAGACCAACTCACGGAGAAGCAGTATCAGCAGTGCACAGATGAATCCCAATTTGGGCAAGCAGCATTTAAAGCAATAAACATTACAAAGCTTTTAAACCAGGTGGAGAGTCAAGGTAAATAACATACTTGCATGTCCCTGAATGTTCCATCAAGAGGAAGGAGATGCTCCATCACTTGGAAACAAGCTGCTCCCTGAAAATTGCCAGGATGGCTCTTGCCAAGCTCTCCTGCTAACGGCAATGCATCAAGAGAACCTGGGAATGCCTGCAGAAAACCAGTGACTCAAGGCAACCTTTGAGGAAATCACAAAGTATATTTATATTCGATATTTACCTGCTAATGTGGTCCTTTAAAACCCTTTTAACAAAGAAGCAGCTGCCATTTGAGGATGCCTTCCCCATGTTCAGCACTCAGAGGAGCTCTGATTCAGAATAAAACAAGTGGCTAGAAGAGTGTGTGGGTATTTAGCTAATTATATGTTTGGTAAAATTGTGTTTTAAAACAATGCTGCTTGTCTCCTCCCTTAGCAGAGTGCCAGTTCACTGGAGTGTTTCCCATGGATTCACAATTAGATGTAATTAGGTCTTGTGATTTCCACATTTGTCTTCATGTCACAAAGTTTACTACTAAAAATGCTCATTTCGATGGTAGGCGTTTTCTAATTGCTTACAGCCTGCAGCAGTAATAGAAACCATTGGCAGCTGCAGCACCTGAGTTTACTGTTGGATCAAGGCATTACTCCCTGCTCAAATTTTTAGGAGGATTTTGCAGCTCCAGAAGTCTCAGCCAGCACTTTGTCTGGGTCAGCTGCACCGGAGTCAAGGACAGGGGACTTATACCTGCCTGCTGGCTGACCTGGCAAATCAGCTAGTAATTTGGAAGGTGAATTACAGCTGAAGTTTAATAGCTTCTGAAAATTGAGAGAGGATGAATTGAGCTCTTTCTCTCTTTTTTTTTTTTTTCCCAGAAAAAAAAACATGTCAGTATTAATGTACTAATTTACAAACTTTTTATAATTCAGGTCTGTGACTGATGTTGCCTTGGTGCCATGCAAGGCATTTTTCTGCAGTCTGCTCCGTGTTTCCAAGGTAGATAGGACAAGAAGCAACAGGATTAAGATGCACTGAAAAATATGACTTAGGCAATAGGAAAATCTCTGCATGGTGAGAACTGTAAAGCAGTGAACTGGGCTGGTGGTGGTACAGTTTCTTCTAAACTGAAGATCTTTAAGAACAGACAGGGTAATAGTTAGCAGGAGTGATTTTTGGTTTTGTTAGGTACTGGGACTGGGAGATGGACTAAATAGCTTCCTAAAAGTATTTTTGAGCCTTATTCTTTGGTTTTATGAGTAGCACAAGTCTTTTTTAGTCCACCATTGTACATGCTGTCTCACTATGTGTGTATTTGTCACATAAGTCATATGGGCACCAGTCCCCTCTCCTGGCTGGATCTCCTAAGCTCTTAAATGCATTCCCCTGAAGAGAGCATAGCAGAAGGGCGTATTTGACAAGCACAATTGGAGATAAGCAGCCCTGAGGAATTTTAGGACATTGAAGAAAGAAAATAATCTTCTGGTTTCTTCTTTGCACAAAAAAAAAAAAAAAAAGATTTAAAATAACTCCATCCCCTCTGGACTGCCGAAAGAGACACTCTAAACCAGATAATCTCCATCTCTTAGACACAACATTTTCTCTGTTGATCTCAAAGATCTTCGCTAAGGAGGTCAGCAGTGTGATCTTGTTTTGCTGATGTACACAGGTGGGCAGATCTGAGCCATGTTGCCAGGTAAGCAGAGGTGGGATCTGCTTTTTCTGCTTGGAAGCAGATCCAGGCTGTTCTCACCCCTTCTTGCAGATGGAGAGCACAGCACCTCCAGCCTGTGCATCTGTGTGGGCAGACCAGCTGGGCCCCGGTGGAGCTAAGCTTGCCACGTCTGAGTCCGTCAGCAGACACCCTAAGACCAGCTCTTTCTTAGCGTGCTGCAGATGCTTTGTGCCTCACCCACTGCTTGGCAACGTGGACAATAGGCGTGCATGGGTCACAAAATATAGTGATTACTCTCATTTCCACTTCCTTGCCATGCTGGGTAGGCATATTACCAGTGACTGGTTTATGTTCACCCCATGGGTCATAAGGTGGAGTAGAAGTAGAGCTAACAGTGCCATCCTGTTGTCCCAATGCTTTCCAGGTGTGTGTCTTTGCCTGGAGCAAGCACACTTATGGATGACGCATGTGGTTGTGCCTATTGCACCTGCAGAGACTGCAGCTCTTTGTCTAGTAAATGCTGCTGTGACTAAAGCTGTTCCCTATCACTCCCTTTTATTAAATATTTGCTACAACACTGGCTCAGTGCTTTTCCTCAAACTCCACAATCTTGGATTTAGGACTGACAATAGAGAAGCAGCATATAAATGGTATATGTGTGCACAGGGATAACACTTAAAAATTAAAAGTCTGGTGATCCTGATATCACATAAGACTTTATTTGTTTCTTCAGTCAAGCTTAAAAAAAAAAGAACACAAAACCAAAAAACTATCATCTAGTTTATTTTTGTCTGGAACTGCAGGGCAGATGAGTTTTCCAGAAGGGATAGAAGGCTGCCATCGATTTTATTATTGAGTCAGTTTTAATGAGTCACAGTATTTTTGGAAGGCTTTTAAGATTACTGTAAAGTGCTTAGTTACAGTGGCTACAGGTGCCAAGGAAGGAAAGGAAATAACAAAGAAATGCACAGCAGCTGTATTGCTACGCTTCCCCTCAGAACTGGGATCAGCAGAACAACACTCATGGAAAATGCAAAAGAAAATAGGAGAAGATGTAAGAGATGACAGAAGTCAGCATGGTCAGCTGCTATGCTAAAGCAAAATGCATTTTTATTTAAGGGATTGCCCAATGCTCCTATGCTGCAAGTTGGAGATGGCCACCAACAGGCTCTGGATCGCCAGACGTTTGGTGAATCGCACATTTGCCTTTCAAGCTGTCCTTTGGTTGTAAGTCATTTGCTCCCATAGCTGCCAAGCTCTACCACTGCCATCCTGTGTTGGAGGAAACTGTGGAAACTCTCATTTAGCAGATGAGAGAAAGGAAGGCATTAAAGGGAGGGGGGAAGGAGGTGGTATGAAGAGGAAAAAATATATCTGTTTCTTTGTGACTTGAGCAGGCTGCCCTTTTTTTCACCTGTACTATTCCAAAATACATAGGGCACATCTCTCAGGGGTCATGGAGATGCTTTGTGTTGTACAGTAAAAAAATACTCGGTGTTTTCTACCAAAAATGATAGGCAAAAAAGTACATTCTCAATATCTTGGGATGGAAAACAAACAACCTCCAAAATATGGGGCTAGAGAAAAAGCTTCCTGTTGTCACAGGATGCACCAGCTGGATTTTCAGACACTTCACGTGCAGACTTGGGCTCAGAGTTAGGTGGATGCATCAACCATGATTTCAGCGAGCGAGCTCTGAGCAGGATCCATTAAACATGCACACGCTTGCCCTTGCTCCAGCATAGCAAGTGACTGAATGCACAGCTGGATACTTGCATATGCAAATACGGGTTTGTATGTGCAGATAGCCCCACGCAGCCCAGAGAGCAGTTCTGACTTCAGAGACCCGTTTTCACTCTCCTCCTGCCACCCCCACCCGCTTCGCCAGACGGGGACGTGAGGAATATTCTCCCGCTTGCAACAGCACCGCAAAGGGTCACCGCCGACTTCACAGCATCTTCCAGCATCCCCAGCGCCAACGTTTCTCGCCCTGGAGATGCCACGTAGCAACCTGGGCACCAGCCACCCCGCGTTCGCACACAGACACGCAGGAGAGAGGCAAAGGAAACGAACTACTTATTGTCTGC
This sequence comes from Heliornis fulica, assembly GCA_013399135.1. Classification (NCBI taxonomy): domain Eukaryota; kingdom Metazoa; phylum Chordata; class Aves; order Gruiformes; family Heliornithidae; genus Heliornis; species Heliornis fulica. The sequence goes on from VXBZ01007183.1 coordinate 71,047, forward strand.
GGTGGAGCGGAGTCGCAGCGGATCCAGTCTTGTGTCTGCTCTTCATGCGTGACTGGCATGAGTCCCACCGCTAAGTCCTTGGCTGCCGGCCAAGCGCGGAGTGGCAGGCACCTGTCCCTGCTGGGAGACCTGGCGACCCCGACTTGCCCTAACGGTTAGTTCTTTTCTAACATCACGTCTACTCGAATTTACCTCAGGATTTCCCCCCTCCGGGTGCCAGGGAACTAGGCCGATGCCAACTGCTTCACCATGGATAAAGCAAGGAGCGTTCCCAAGCTGCACCCGGGCACCCTTGAAGCATTCAGCTGTACTCTCCTCGCTGGAACAGATGGGGCCCATCAAGGTGTTAGCGTCCTCCACCACATCAGCAAAATACCCCAGCGCTGGGACAAAGTCAAGAGAGAAAAACAAACCCCAGCAGGGCTCCCTCTCAACTGTCCTTAAAATACAGACACATAGCGAGGAGCAGGCCTGGTTCTGTGCTGGGGCGTGGTAAAGGGCCTAAGGGGACACCCCCTCCCCGTCCCTTCATACAAGGACATGGTCTGTGTACCCAAGGAATCACAACTACCAGGGCTCTGGGCTGCCTTTGGGTTCCCACTTCATTTGGGAGCCTGTTCCAGCATTTCCCCACCTGCACTTTATGCCAGCAGCAGCACCTTGCACACACAGATCAAAACCTTTCACAAGTGGCTCTGCTGAAATGAGGACAAAGGATTTAATTTCACAGGAGAGGAAACAGAAACCAGCCTGGAAGGTTTGGGGTTTTTTTTGTTTTTTTCTTTTGCAGCAAGTTTGGGGCAGAGATAGGACTAGGACATAGATGTCCTTATTCTGCAGCCTGTTTCTCACACAAAACTCCACTTTCTTCAGTGTTACAAATGCATATGGAAATATTTCCAAAGTGTGAAAAATTATGGAGTGCTCTTCACAGAAACACAGAAGTGTCTGGGTTGGAAGGGACCCCAAGGACCATTGAGTTCCACCCCCCCTGACACAGGCAGGGCCAACAACCTCCAGGCCTGGAGCTACACAAGGTTGCCCAGTGCCCCATCCAACCTGGTCTTGAACACTTCTAGGTTTGGGGCATCCACCACCTCTCTGGGCAGCCTGTTCCAGCACCTCACCCCTCTCTCTGTGAAGAACTTCCCCTGATCTCAAACCTGACTCTTCCCTCATCTGGCTTCAACCCACCCCCCCTTGTCCTACTACTCTCTGCCCTTATGAAAACCCGATTCCCGTCCTGTCCATACTCACCCTTTAAGTCCTGGAAGGCTGCAGTGGGGTCCCCCTGCAGCCTTCTCTTCTCCAGGCTGAGCAAACTCAGCTCCCTAATCTTCCATTATTTCAGCTTCATTATAGTCACTTGTCCCAGTATAGGCACATTTTACTCTCCTGAAGAAAAAAAAATAGAAACTTTTGGGTTCTCACAAATGATCTGCATTGGAAATTGGCAAGTTCGGTGCACCTTCTCCTCCATTTTAACAGCATGAAGAGCATCAGAAAGAATGAAAAATTGGGTTCAAGAGAACTTACTGTATATGGTTGGCCCTTGCTGGTAAAAATGGAGTTATGTTGTGTGCATGTGTGGTGAAGAAGAGAGGGTGGCTGAAGGCAGAGCATCTGGGCTCTACTGCCTCATGCCAGGCACTCAGGAGCTCTGCAGCTGCCTTTCTCCTCCATGGCCCATAGTCATCATCTTCCTGTCCTGTCTCCAGACATTCATGGCCTAAGCTCTCATCTGCAAGGGGGATACAGTACATACAGGCTGGAAGCTTTATCTCATCAGGCTCCGCTGCAAAAGAAATAGCATGAGGAAAACTAAAGATCCAAATCCTCTCTCTTAGAAATCAATGCTCATTTTGTATCTGGGTTCAAAGAGGTGCAGAAGCCAGCATAACCAAGGCTGGGAGATAGAAAGGACTGAGCAAAAAGTGCTAGAATCACAGACCAAGATTGAAGTCAGTAATATTATCAGGCCTGCTCATCTGTAAAAACAGGCTAAAAACAGCCTGTTTGCAGCGAGATGAAGGGAAAGCCATCATTTAGGGCAGTGGCAACTCGTTAACCCAAATGACCTGCATCTCTGGTGAGCGCTGACCCAAGGACTTGCGAATTTACCTCCACTGCCCAATAAACTGTCGCTGCCCAGCTTCTCTAATTAAAATAGTCTTGGATTTGCAGGACCTACCCAGAGAATAAACTGGAATTTATCAGATTAGCTAAGCCAGATCATACGTAGAGCATACAGGCTGGCCAACAGCCTACTTTGGACCAGATTAACCAGCTAAAATAATTGGGGATTTTTGCAAAGTCTGCCCCTAAAGACTGGCATTAAGGAGATGCACCAAAGACTGACCGTATATTGCAGCTCATTTCTTTTTACCCTATTTAGTTCTTAGCTTGATGTTCTTTGGAAATTGCTGGGAATCAGCTTTTTATCTTTCACTAACTAGTGAAAAAAATTCTCTCTCCGCAGCTCTCTCTCTCTCCTTCAGGTGAGCTGTGTCAGTGGGAACTGGTGGATCTCTGAAAGGGTCAGGAGGCTGTATTTAATGTATTCCTGCATCAGAGGGGTTTGTGGGCTGATGTCTGAGCAAGGCCAGAGTTGTGCCTTGTCCTGATCAAGTCAGAAGTCCTTGCTGGAAGATGATGAGTACTTATGAAAGCCTTGCAATCTGAAAGGCTGGGTGGACCTCAAATGGCTGCAGAATGCCCTGGGGGCTACATGTAAACTAGGGAACTCTCTCCTGGTCTCCTCAAGGGACATGTGGTGTAGTGGTGCATCCCTCCACCCACTCTCACTGAGTTATGCAGCAGCGACATTCTGGCAGATGTTTCTTTTCAGCAATATGGGCTTCATCACGCTCAGGCAAAACTGGTTTTGCTACCAGAGCCAAAGGACTGCAGACAAGGGGAGGAGCAGGAGGAGGAGCAGAGCCAGGAAGCACCTGTGAACCGGATTTCTTGCTCCTGTTTCTCTGTTCTCACCCTCCTTCATCAGCCTCTGCCCAAGTTGAACAGACAGCAGAGCCATGGACATCTTGTTCCTCTCTGTGGGTGCAACCACACACTTGGCTTGTGTCTGGAGCAGACCTTGGGCATTCATATCACTGCTTTAAACCTATATGCCGCCATTTCAGAGGGGTATCAACCCTGAAGTCTTTTGGGGCATTTCTATGAAGCTCTGCTTTTCAGTGTCACAGTTTCACCCTTTTCCTTTCCTTTTCCTTCTACACCTTCCACTGGTGTGTTACTTCACAGAAGCCAGATTTAAGAGAATGTGTAAAACATCCTAAAACCAGGAGCACTGTATTCTGCTGACGTCAGCTGTGAGATATACTAGCATTCACTCACCCCCATTCTCCTTATCAAGGATCTGTCTGAACACAGCCAATATGGAACATAAAATAGCAGACAAGAAGTGGGGAAATAAGATGCTGCTGTCCTGAGTCTGTACTGGTCTGGAGTCTATGTCCCTGGAAGAGTGGGGCAATAAAAAGAAGGATAAGTCATTAAAGGACACAGACCAAAAAAAAAAAAGTAAAAAAGAAAAAAAAAGAAAAGAATAACAGGAGGAGCACAGAATCTCAGAATCACCAGATTGGAAAAGACCATGAAAATCATCGAGTCCAACCATCCCTGTCCTCTCCTAACCCATCTCCCTGAGCCCCTCATCTCCCCATCTGTTCAATACACCCAGGGATGGGGACTCCACCCCCTCCCTGGGCAGCCTGTCCCACACCCCAACAGCTCTTTGGAGGAAGAATTTCATCCTGACATCTCATCTGAACCTGCCCTGGTGCAGCTTGAGGCCATTCCCCCATGTCCTATCACCTGTGACTACTTGAGACTGTAGTGTTTGGAGCTCCACAGAAAAACTCCCCACCTCTCTCACCAGCTGAAATGAAATTACATTTCCCATGAGCATAAATCCATCTGAGCTCAAAGCAGCAGGCTTATTTCCTCCATGACATCCACAAGACCCAGACCTGCATGCCCAAGTTAAGTCCTCTTCTGAACCCCCCTGTAGCCACCCACAACAATTCCACACTTCCAGGCTGAAGTAAGGGAATCTGTTGCTTGCTGCTGGTTAGAGGAAATGACCCCTCAAAACAAACCAAATGTTAACTGGCCTGCAAATGAATTTTTACATATCTCAAACCAGGACGTGCATCTGCTTTTTGGGCAGAGGGACAGCTGCCACAGCAGGAGAGAACAGCTCAGGCCCAGCATTCAGTCTTGGCTGCAATGACCCGGGTCCTGAACTTCCATGTGTGACATTTCTACTGATGGAAATGAGGGAGCTCTGTGTACTGAACAACTGCAAAACACCAAAAAACCAGATCTGAGCTGTAAGGGGTTTCTCCTGGGTTCTCAGGAGAGAGAACCTACACTCTCACCAAGGAGTAAGTAGAGAGTTGGCTACAGGATCCAGGGCTGAGCCCTGAATTTTCACCAAAGTTAGCCTTTCACTCTCTAGAAGCACGTCCAGAAACTGACCTAAGACACCCGTGCAGGGGATATTATGTAACAACGGAGATTGTGTGTGTAGTTTATGTAAAAACATTTAATCTCACAGCTGCTTCCCTCCCCTACACCCTCGGCAAAAATTTTTCCTTCCATCTCCCATTTAAATACCTGTTATTTGATCATTTCACAGGGTTGGCAAAACAAGCACAATGGAGGTTATGTTTGCCCAGATCTATTTTTGTGTGTGTGTGTTTGTGTGTGAATTTTTGGCTGAATCAGTGTTTGCAAGAAGCAGATAAAACTTTTCTGTTTCGAGAACCACTGACAGCCAGGAATTGCTGCCTGCCAGCAAAATCTCTGCTTACCGAAGGGAGATCATGTCATTGTTAGCCAGGTAGAGGGGCTGGAGACAGAGAGCTAGAGAGCTTCCTTGTTCAGCTATAAATGAAATAGTTGTTTAGCAATTACTCTGAGACAGTAAATCTCTGTGTGTGAACCCACTTCAAGATAAAATCCAAACTTGGTTTGCTCTGCTTGTACAGCACAGATGCATATGCATCCTGGAAGCCACATAACCCAGTAATATTTTATTCACATCACATTCTAAGGAGCTCACTGACTGGAATTCAATAGAAACTGTTCTCTGTGTGAAAGTAATTTCAGAAAGTAATCTAGTTTATGGAAATGAAAGGCATCAAAACACAAAAAACACTGTTTCTGTACAAGTGCTTTGCTTCAAATATTTGACATGGAAATTTATCTAATCCCTCTGGGGCACATGGGTTTCACGAGTGTTAACATCTTTTGAAATGAATTTCACAAATGTTTATTTGGAATACCAGGCATACAAATAATTTAGAATATCAAGGCATCTTGTTGAATCAGCCTTAATGATACATATCTCAGATGGCTGCGAAGGTTAAAAGGTATGAATTTTAATTGGCTGTGTGGAAGATGTCATTTTCAATCATTGCACTGCATTGCCAAAGCTATCACTTTCCAATTCTAAGCTTCCTGCTACCTCCTCCTCGACTCCCTCTGTTACTTAAAGACCGAAATGAAACATTTTTCACATTTTATTTGTGTGCTGGGCATGTATTAAATACAGAGTTTTGCTGCCTATCTTGGTTTATACAGGACCCCATCACCGTTGTATTGCAACACTTCTCAAGCAATAAAGAGGTTGACTTTTTCCAGACAGTGGTATATTGTCATTCCAAAAGCTAAATGATGAAAGGCAAACAGGGTTGAGGCCATCTACAGCACAAATGGTTGCTCACACTCTGGTCACAGTCAGATTTTAGGGCTGCCTTCTCACTTCCCTGCTCCCATGGTGGGCCCTCCTTTTAATATGGTATAAATCAGAAGTGAAATTGTTTCACCATTTCAAATCTATCTTTTAATGTGTAGATCCATATTTATTTCTGGCTTTGGATAATGTGGTGCTTAAGTACAAAAAGAGAAACTAACCAGGTAACTGTTAAGAGATCTTCGTCCGTCCTGTGTGGCAAAGGAGCAAGGTTCCTCTGGGAAAAGATATCGTGTGATGGGGTAATTAAAAATTATCATAAGCCATAGGCAGTAGGAAGGCAAATTAAGCTTGCAAAGGCAGCATGAGTTCTGAGAGCTCCTCAGCTACTGAGTGTTCAGCATTGCAACTTTAATGCTCGTTTTAAGTTTGCTTGTAACCTAGATTTTTAATCAGTCGGATTTTATCCAAGATACCATTTTTCTGTATATTACAAAAAAACCCACCAAAAAACCCAAACCCAAAACCAAAAATAAAAATAAACCAAACAAACAAAAAATAAACTCAGTCTTGGGAGGGAGAACTGCAGAGCAGTTTGTCCATATGGAAGAAAGTCCTTGAGCCCTTCAACAGCTCACTCCTGACTAACTTTAGATTATTCAGTCAAAGCAAGGGAGTTAAGGTAAGTGCATTCTAGGGGTGTGTGGGAAAACCCCCCCCTCACCCATTCAACAGGCAGAGCAGGTGCTGTGCAGACCATGTCTTCAAAGAAATGAAGCAGCCAAATTTCAACAAACCTCTAAAGAACATGCACACTACTGATAACTTGGCCAGACATGGGTGGATTTCAAGAAGGGTGTAAAAAGCACTTTGTTCACAGGCAGCATACAGCCCATTTCCTTTCTACTCCCAAGTGCGATGGTAAAAACTCAGCAAATGGCTCAGAGATTTTTTTTCTTTTTACAAGCAGATTTTATTCCCAGAAATCATCATTGTTTTCTTTGAAATGTCCCTTGTCAGCAGCAGGAGCAAAATGAGTGTGATGCAACCACACAAGTCCAAGCCTCTGGCAGAAGAAAACATGGTCTTCTAGTAAGACACATTAAAGACACTCTGCTATAGACTGAACTGTCAGGTCTGCCTACACCTGGAGTGATTCTGATTTCAAATGTATTTTAATTGCCAGGATTGATGACCTTAACTATTTAATAGTGACCATTCTGGGTCAGGCAACTGACAGACAGATCAACAACTTGGCCACTATTTAGAATAAGAAAAGAATAAATATGTAACTGTGTTTCCTGTGTTACCTGAGAATAAGCCTCCAGGCTCTGGCAATCTGCACCTTTGGGATTTATGGGCATAAACAAGTGGGATTTAAGGAGACTGACCCCCTGTGAGGCACAAATGTCTCTAGGACATCACTGGGGGATGTTTCCAGAACCTCTGATAAAAGGCTCAGGGTTTCAACACCTTCATAAGCAGAAAGCATTTCCCAAGAACATCTGTAAGAAAGTCTTGTTTTAGAAGATGCAGACTGGACACAAAATTCCCTATTTTGGTTTTTGCCCTCAGTTTCCCAGCAGTCCCCACCCCAGCTGGTTAGCTGGGCCCCAGTGCCACAGCCTGGTGGTACAGGTCTCCTCTCCATGGTGTGTGAGCACACACTCCCCACTGCCAGCCCTGAAACTCCCCCCTCGTCACGCAGGGCCAGGAGGAACACAAAGCCCTCTGTTTTGCTTGAGTCTCTCCTGTGAATAGGCGAAACAAGTGATAAGCACAGAAGGCAAGAAGAAAAGTTGTCCAAATAGGACATCAGTTTCCCTCAAGGCTTCCTAGGACTTCCCCTTTCTCCTCTGTCCTACTCGGATCAGGACGAGCCTTCTGCTGGGCAACCTGGACATCAGCTCCCTCCACCTCTCCACTTGTGTCACCTCTTCCATTACACATATCTCCTCCCTTGTGGCCTCACAACACGTGTGGGTTATGTCAGGCCATAAGCAACGACAAGGTGGTCTAGCTGACTTCCAAAACTCTGCTAGCAGAGCAATGGCAGAAGAAAAGCACCAGTAGGAAATCCTCAGATTCTTTTCTGAGAAATGCTTTGAGTGGTGATGTCTCTCCCATGTTACAGACCACTTTTTCAAAACAGCAGAGCAGGGAAGAAAAAGAGGGCACAAAGCTGGATCTTTTGCAATGAAATGACTTTGCTGTCCTCCCTTAGGGAAGCGAATCACCTGGTGCTGCTGCTGGTTTGCTGACAGTTGGCTGTGTTTGCCATCAACAACACACACAAGATTGCTCCTAAGGATACTCAAAGCTTCGAGGTGCAAAGGGCTCCCCAACAGAGTGGAGGTGATGCTAGATGCAAAGTGGAGCAGAGGCTCTCTGATCTTGCAGTTAATGCCAACAGTGCATCCCCTGACTGTGTGCTTCGGGCATCCTTTTCGTTCCCAAAATCATACTTATTTGTTAATAAAATACTTTTGTACAGGTTCTCAGAGAGGCCCTCACCATTTCAGAGATGTCTTCAACCCCGAGTTTTCATTGCACACAGACAGTACCATTTCAAAGGTCAGTTCCACTTTGGTCATGTCTGCAGCACACTGAAACTCCACCTACTTGAGCATCTGCTGGTCTTCTCAGCATCTGCTGAGAACTGCTCAAACTAAACCCATGGGTATGGAGGAGTTCTTCCTGAGTCCTTCCCTTTGACAAACCCATTATCAACCAACCAGCATCTGGAAACTGAATGCTAAAACAGTGCTTGCTGGTCCAGAAGATTTCCTCAGGTAGTAGTAGTATAAGGTGTGATTTAAGTGCCTGGCATTGACTGATGCATTATTTCTTCTAATGATGGATGTGTGCACGACACACTGATTTTACAGAAAGCTAAAGAACAGGGAAACCAGTTCAGAAAGAAATCTTTCAGGCTCGGGTTATATATGTGTCTGTATATAGTACACTGCTGGATATAAGCCTTCGGGAAAACCTTTTGGAAGCAAAAGAACTGCAAGATCTCACAAGTGAGGAGCTTAGGAGGAGCTAAGAAGCTGACAGTCATAGGAAAAAGGAACAAGTACCTTCCTACATGCCTCAGCAGAAAATGAGTATCAGGTAGGAAGGATCTTATGAGTTACCTAATCCAAATTCCTGTTTGCAATCATGTCATATGGTCCCAGACAGAACATTTGATTACACCAAAACCACAGCACTTCATCTCTCAAGTAGGGTATGACAATGCCTCCAGGGCATGTTCTTCAACCAGGACACACACACTTTGTCACTGTTTGCCAGAATATGCCAACAGCCTAAAAACCAGTGTAAATTGCCATGGTCATCAAAACATGACAGCAGCTCCAGGACTTTCTGGGAAGCATCTCCAGCACCAAATGGGAAACCTAAACATCCTAAAGCCCATTTGAGGACAAGAAGGAACCCCTTTAATCACCAAGTCCTTCCCATCACATTTCCCGGCAACCAAGTCATACAATCTCATTTCACAGGCTGAACAAGCATCAGCTTCAAATGAGCTGGAGCATTTGCCCCAAGGCCATTCCCAAATCTGTTGTCTGAGTGTCTCAGACTCACTTCTGATATCAGGGCTGAATATATTCTTCATCGCTTCATGTCTCTCTGTATTTGCAGCAGTACAGCCTGGTAAAGCTGGGCAGCCTCACCCTCCTCACAACCAGCCACCCCATCCCCTTCAGCATGCACCAAACCAGGGTAAATCCTCCTCTCTCTGCCCACCTCTTCTCTTCCTTCTTGCTCTGAGTTCAAAGCTGTCTCCTGTTTCTGTTCCCATCTCATGTCCCCAGCCTTAAACCCAGACTGAACCAAAGGAGCATCTCTCTCAAACAGCAAAGCGTGCTGTGAAAAAGGAGACTGTGTCCTTCCCTGCAGAGGTGAGGTTGGGATGGACAGGTGTCTGCAAAGCCCACAGATCACAGCCTACAGCAACCTTGGAGATGTTATTCCTCTGCAGAATGTTTCTGCTTCACACAATGCTGATAATTTTGGGAAACTTTCTTAAGTTGGACCATGGGATTGTTCCTCTCATTGCAAATGTTTTGGAAATGAGTTTCACAAGCAGACTGGATCTGGGCTGCTTGCTTGGTAATTGGGGCATACATTATTTTTCTGCTTAGTCCCAAATAAACCAGCTGGGCAGGTCAGCAGGAATTCATGTTTCTTTCTTCTTTTTTTTTTTTCCACCCCCCTCTCCTTTGGTTGTAGCATTGGAGGCACCAGTTAAAAATAACATAAACCCACTGTGGGAAGTGGATGTCCCTCACTCAGCACTTCCAGGCAGGTTCCTAGCCTGCTTCATCCAAAAGGGTTCATCAAGGCTTCATGGTGGTCAGCCAGCCTTGCCTGGGACGGCCCGAGCCACTGTTCAGCACTGGGTGACACTAAGGCAGCACACAGGCAGGCAGAACAGTGCTGTGCACCCCTTGCTGTCTTAGGAGCTCCTCTGGGATAGGGGACTCCAGGAGGGAACCTGTCATCAGGTTTATCTCCCACCCAACTATCCCATTCCTCACCGTCCTTTGACCAACAGCAGTCATAGGATAGTTAGTCTCCTTAGGTAGAACACCCTCAGCTCCCCAGATGAGTTCACAAGGTTGAAGAGGAATTTGGGATAGAGTATAGAAATCAAGATGGGCTTTCCAGGACCTATAGAGTATAGAAATCAAGATGGGCTTTTCCAGGTCACACTAAGTCCCTTCCACCTCTATGGCAGATGGACCCATGGTCAGTTAGTCAAACAACCCAGTGGGATGGAGCTGGTACTCAGGGCTTCACCCTTGGGACAATTCACATAGGAGAAAAACAGGACCCCCAGAAGTGCAGGGCTTCAAATTAAGAAGATGAGAAAAAAAATCATCAAATTCCTTAATATTTTTTGCTTGAAGTACATTTGGAGGAATTTCAAACCCATTTCAACATTTGTGTAGATTTGATCACACAATTGATATATAATCAATATCACACAATCGTTATTTAACTGAATTTGAGCAGGGATTGTTGTGAGTGGTGGTAAGGAAAGATCACATCTACAGGTTGTCATCTTACTCACAGAAAAAAAAAGTTAAAAAAATTGCAAACAGCATCAAGTGGATTGCTTGGGAAATAATTTTCGTTCCAAAATGTAATCATCTATATTGGATACGACGTTTATTTGTTAAAAAGAATATAAAAATGGAGTTTGGGAGCTCTCATGTCTATAAAAAGACTACTTTTCCTGGCATTTATAAATATTAATATGGAACGCTAGCAAAGAACAATACATAACAATAATGAGAATCACCAAATCCCATCATTTTTGACATTGTCATATCAACAGCTTAAGGATTAGCAGGTGAACTTTAAACATATTGCTTCCAAATAATAATAATAACAGTAATGATAATAACATCAGAATGAATAATAAAAAAAAAAGCCCTTACTGCATTATATATTCTCGATGGCTTTCTTCTTTTAATAGCGTTCACGGGATCATTGCTTTGAATGTTTGGATGACATGCTTAAAAAATTAACCTGAAGAAGGGGGAGGTCTTCTTATCTCTTTCCATTCTTGCAGAGCTTTGCTTAGCCTTGGCTTTGTTTCCCACTAACCCCTGACATTGACAGAGTCAAAGGCCTATCAACTAATACCCTAATTTCAGGAGGATTTTATATACACATATATATCTCTGCGCGTCTTCAAATGTGTTGCCCACGTGTGTATGTATATGCATAAAGTGAAGCAGTGTTTTAAAAGATAAAGTTGCACCAGGTGTCAATTTTCACACCTCTCACTAAATACGGGATGGTAAAAAAAAAAACCAACACAAAACGATGCCACAATTTCATTGAAAATCCAAGCTATTGAGATCTAATCACTGCTTAAGCTGTGGCTTTATTCAAATCTGGATCACCAATAGGGCTTGGGATGTAAATGAAGTGCAAAGAGAAATAAAGCAAAGGAAAAAAAAAAAAGAAAAAAAGAAAAAAAAATCTGTGATAGCCCTTTCCTTCAGCCATTTGATTCCCAAGTCCTTATCAGTCAATTAATGCATACTAAAACTTTAGTGGCAGCCTCAGTTTAACAGACCTAATAGCTAGAGCAAGTCTCAAGCATTAGCCAAACAAAACACACTTTCAGCAGCCTTAATATGAGACTGAAAAAAGGTCAAAATAGACAGGCTTTACAGAATAAATCCTGAAGATCCATTCTAATTTCCACTCAAGGATCTTTTAAGCAGTTCTTGGATGCTCTTTATGGTACTTTGATCCAAGCATAGTTTCATTAAAACTTTGTGGCTTGGTATTTTTAAACCTGATAGCTTCACTAAACTAGTTCTCAAAATGTTAGCTAAGCTGCTATGCATAAAACTACTTTACTGTCATGGTGTCTTCTAATATCACCTAAGTACAGGCTGTTGCAATTTTGAAAATGAACCTTTTCTACATTCACCAGATCCCAGCTTGGGAATTTTTGCTTTTGCTCTCGAAGGCTGTCTCACAGTATAAAGGGAAGGTGCTGCCTTACCCCCTTCCTCTCCCCCCCCTTGAAACCTAAAACTAAAATTAGCTGCTGTACCTTATTTGTTCTGGAAGCAAGTTACACAGTACTTTTATCCACTGTGGTTTCCAATTGCGGGATTAACCCTGGATGCTAAAAAAAAAAATAACACCAAAAACCCAACCCAGCCTAGAAAAATAACAAAACATTAAATGGTGGTTTAAAAATCCAGTTTAATGATGGCAGGATAAATTCCCCAAAGACCAAGGAAAACAAATGTTACTTCCCACCTTCATAACGTGGCATGTTAATAAATCTGATTTAACTGCCACAGATAAAAACCCCTCTGTCTCCAGAGATTGTCCTTTGCTCCCCTGAAAATGAGGATAGAGGAAAGGTTAGGCGACAATTTCCTTCCTTTCGCCTGGCTTCCACAAAAGCCTTGATTTCTCGAGGAGCTTTTGTGGTGAGTTGGCATTGCAGTAGTTAAGAGAATTACAGGAAGATGGCTTCAGAAGAGGCTGGGCTGAGTTTTTTTGAGAGAGAATATAAACAAAGGATTAATTTTAATATAATAATAATAAAACCGAGGAGATGGGATTTGCACAGGGACCCTGTCCAGCTCTGCTTCGATCTGAGCCAAGGGCCAAACTCCCACTAACTTTCCTCAGGAGCAATTTGGGAAAAAAACCCTAACAGAACTTGCAAAGGAGCCCAAAAAAGCTTCTCTGGGCTTTTGGGTGGGAGACTACTTCCACACATTGTGGTCATTTCAGGCAAAGATGGGCCAAAACAGGAGATTATTTTATTGTCATGCACAGAGATGCAACTTCTGTTATCTGCATCATCATTCCCAGTCCCGCATGGGCACCAGATATCACCCTGAAAAGGGCTCAAATCTGGTTTTAACCAAAACCCAGGGACTCTCTAAGGCTGGCCCACCCAGGGTGCCACCCTCCAACCCCACCTCTGGCCCCATCACCACCACCAAAGGAGGCAGAAGTGAAACCAGTTGGCAGCCAAAATCTCATGAGATATTCATGGTTCTAAAAAAAACCCTGTCCCATCAACCACTTCTTGTGCAAGGGTTGCTCTTGACTATCCGATGAGATAGGCTCTCCCTTTAATCCCTCAGATGCTCTCTCAAACCCCCGTGAATTACCAAATTCACAACCAGTCACTACCTGGTGGGTTGGGACGAGACTGTCCCGCTCTTGCCAGCGTCCCCATCACCTGGCATAAACGGTTTGGTTGTTTTCACTGCCTCACGCACCTCTGACGGGTCAGCAGAAAATCCCGTCAGCTGGACATCTGACAAAAGCGTCCTGATGTCAGGTATAAAGAATGCCACCTACAGCTTAAAAAAAAAAAAAAACCTCCGACTTCGGGCAAACAATGAACGGTTTTGTCTTCTTAATGCCCAGTATGCAATCGAGTGGAAATGCTACTTCCATCCTTAATCTACAAATGAAATTAAAGTTGTTGAAAGACACACGATAAACCGGGATCCTTTGTTTCTTACAGAAGAGGGGGGGAAAAATTGAAACCACTAAATATTTTAGCAGATTTACTAAATTTCCAATTAAATCTGGAATTATGGCAGAGCCTGTATCTCCCTCTCACTCCACCACACACATTTTCTATTTAAATAAAGTAGGTTAGACGCGGCGCTCCCTCCACCCACCCACCAGAGGAGGAATATTAATGAAGCAGATCCGTCGCGGAGCGCTGGGCCGGCGGGGATGGATGCTCGGGCATCCCTGGCCCCGGGTGTGTGGGGAGGGCTGGTTTATAGGGGAACAGCCCCGGCTATCCGACGGGAGCGGGATATGCTAGGCAAGAGCACCCTCTGCCCGCTGGCAGGAGGGTCTGGCTTGATTAACGTGCCCCCACCCCCCCATCCCTCCCCCTTCTTTCCTTCGCTGAGGAAAGGTCACGGGAAGCAGCTTACACGAGCCAGATGAGGTGGAGACCAAATCAGGACCAGGATTATATGTCAGGTATTTAAAGGCAGGAGCGGAAGAACAAGTGCGTGGCGTCGATGCGTGCCTTCTGCCCGTTTCCAACCCTTCCTCCTGTCCTGCAAAGCATCAGTGGTGTCCAAGCAGAGCATCCCCTCACTCCAAAGTTTCCAGGACACGTAGCCAGGTTAGCCTGGGACATGGCCAAAAAGGTTTGAGAGACATGGATGTGCTTACAGCTCTTCCAGTCAGGTCTTGTCCTGGGAAAAGGGATGCGGTGGTCGGTTCTCGTGGGAGAAACAACCTCACTGTCCCCTCATTTGCTTAGTGGGATTTCTCCCCTGCCAAACAGCAAGGGACAGGCAGACAGGCAGGGAATTGCCTACCCTGAGACCAAAAGGAGGTAACACCAGCTGTAAGAACAGTTAGGTCTGCACTGGGTCAGGTCCAGCTGGTGTGTTGTCCCACCTCCCCCACCAGCCACACCTGAATGTGCTGAGAAATGAAGCACAGAGCAATATTCCCCAGCCACATCCCCACATCCAGCAATTAGTGCTTTTTAGACGTCTACAGCTGGGCTTTTGCCTGCAAGACCACCCCCTCTCTGTTTTGGCTCTATGTTGCTGCTGACATCAGAGATGGACAAGTACTGAAGAGGACAAGGAAAGACTCTCCATGAGTGCTGCCTGCAGAGAGTGAGACCTGCAGGCATGTGCTGTATGGGCTGTGTGAGCAGCTCATGAGCAAGGATACCCACCTGCACAAAGACAGGCATCCCAGCATGGCTCTTGGTTCAGCTTATCCTTACACACCTTTTGTCACCCAAGGGTGACACCCACCATGTGGGTATCACTCACAGGAACAAAGCTCTGCTCCACTCCAGCATCCTTCACATAATCACAGACTGGTCTGGGTTGGAAGGGACCCCAAGGATCATCGAGTTCCACACCCCCGACACAGACAGGGCCACCAACCTCCAGGCCTGGAGCTGGACAAGGTTGCCCAGGGCCCCATCCAACCTGGCCTTGAACACCTCCAGGGTTGGGGCACCCACCACCTCTGTGGGCAGCCTGTTCCAGCACCTCACCACTCTCTCCATGAAGAACTTCCCCTGATCTCCAATCTGACTCTTCCCTCATCTGGCTTCAATCCATCCCCCCTGTCCTACCATTCTCTGCCCTCGGGAAAACCCGATTCCCCTCCTGTCCACATGCTCCCTTCAAGTCCTGGGGGGCTGCAGTGAGGTCCCCCCGCAGCCTTCTCTTCTCCAGGCTGACCCAGCCCAGCTCCCTCAGCCTGTCCTCACAGGGGAGCTGCTCCAGCCCCTGAGCATCTCCATGGCCTCCTCTGAGACCTCTCCACCAGCTCCACATCTCTCTTGACTTGGGGGCCCCAGCTCTGGACACAGGACTGCAGATGGGGCCTCCCGAGGGCAGAGCAGAGAGGGACAATCCCCTCCCTTTCCCTGCTGCCACCCCTCTGCTGATGGAGCCCAGGACACCATTGGCCTTAGAACTGCAAGAGCTCACTGCTGGCTCATGGTCAGCTCCTCCCCATCAGGACCCCCAGGTCCTTCTCAGCAGGTGACTCTCCAGGAGCTCTTCTTCCAGGCTGTATCTATGTCTGGGATTCCTCTGGCCCAAGGCCAAGACCTCACACTTTGTGGTGTTAAATCTCATGAGGTTCACCAGGACCCACCTTTCCAGTCTGTCCAGTTCCTTGGCTTCCTTTTCCTCTGCTGTGTCAATAATAGTCCTTGGACACCCCTTCCCATTTGCAGGGATAGCTGATGAATTTCCTCTGAGCTGATTCCACAGCAACATGCCTGAAGGGAAAGCAACATGCAATTTTTGGGGATGTTTCCTATCACCTGCTGAGCTCTGGAGGAGACCAGAGGAGCATTTACATGCCCACTCCCGAGTTTGTCCTCTTTTTCTCAACCATCACAGCAAACGAGGACACGCCACTTGCTTCTCCCAGGTATTGAGAGCTGCCTTGTGCAGCTGCCTGCTCAGTACTCACCTTTGCTGGGCAGCTTGAAGCACACCAAGCCTTCCTCAGAGGGGACAGCATGCTGTGGGACAGGAGGGACCCACAAAAATTGCCTTTGCCTCATCATTGACCTTTCATGTACCTTTCTTATGCACCAGCTAAGACTCTGCCTCCTGGACTGTCTGCACATCACTCCCTCCTGCTTGGCCTCTGGTTGCTTGTGGCAGCGCTCAGGGTGGGCATCATCCTTTTCCACTCTTGGGCAACATCTTGCACAGGAGAAAGGAGTTTCCTAGAGCCACTAAAACCGAGTCACAGAGAGGAAGATTCATTTTTCTGCCTCACATAGCAGCTAAGCAAAGTCAGTCCAAGGCTTTGCCATGGAACAGAGCAGTTGAGAATAAGGCCAAAGAAATCAGAAATTGCTCTTATTTTCTCCTCTTAAAACCAGCTCAATTGGTCCATAGCAACTTATTCCTGCTGTCTCTATTCATATCTTTTCTTCTAGGCAGCTGCCAACTGATGCTGCACGTTTGCTTGGAGAGGACTATACCAGCAGGCCTGAGCTGTAAAATGTTGTTTCAGTCATATTTCAATATTTAGCTTATACACATGCCTGTATAAGGCCTGTTTTTTTCACCACCTCGTATGCCAAGAGAGCTAAACAGCCTTGTTTGCTTGTGGTCAGAAGATGCAAATTGCAGCTGCAGAAGGGTTTGCCACCTTGTGTGGGATTTCCCACACTGCAGATGCCATCCCTGAGCTGGCAACCCCGGGCTCCCTCCAGCGCTGACTGAGAGA
>VXBZ01007183.1:88156-116707 GCA_013399135.1 Heliornis fulica
CCTTGGGATGTGATGAATCCCCCCCGCCCCGAGCTGGGGTGCAGCCTGGTGCTCTTCCAGGAAGGGCTTCCTTGGGCTGCTGAGATGAAAGAAGGTGAGTTGCAAAGGGGATGCTGCAGGAGGGGTGTGGGGGGGGATCTAGAATGTTGCCTTCATGCCTCACTGCTCCTACCCCAGAGGTGGAGTCAGGAGTCAGGTCAGGATATGTCCCATTTTCCATGAGACACCAGTAAAGCTGAGGAAACAGAGACTACCACATGAATCACAGAGTCACAGAATATGTTGGGTTGGAAGGGACCTTCCAAGCCCATCTAGTCCAACCCCGCCAGTGAGCAGGGACATCTTCACTAGAGCAGGTTGCTCAGAGCCCCATCCACCCTGACCTTGAATGTCTCCAGGGATGGGGCCTCCAATACCTCTCTGGGCAACCTGGGCCAGTGTCTCTCCACCCTCAGAGGGAAGAACATTTTCCTAACACCCAACCTAAATCTCTCCTTTTCCAGTTTCAAACCACCCCCCTTGTCCTATCGCTTCATGCCCTCAGGAACAGTCATTCCCCAGCTTTCTGACAGGCACCTTTCAGGGACTGGAAGGCAGCTGTAAGGTCCCCCCAGAGCCTTCTCTTCTCCAAACTGAACAAGCCCAACTCTCTCAGCCTGTCTTCATAGGAGAGGTGCTCCAGCCCTTGGATCATTTCTGTGGCCTGCTCTGGGCATGCTTAAAACTTCTGATTTCAAGGGAAGCCTGAGGAGATGTTCAGTGACTACCACAGGCATGTGCTGACCTTCCAGAGTCACCTTCCAACCCGAGCTGGACATGAGTGAAAGCCATAGGAAGGTTTCCATCCTGTATCTCAGGGTCAGGGCAGGAGGGGGATTGCACTGACATAGGGGGAGATCCCAGCAGACCAGAGCAATCTGGAGGAGTTTGACCAGCAACAGCAGATCAGAGACAGGCCGTTAGTGATATCCTCATCCTCCCCACCATCACCCAGCATAATGCTCATGATCCTTGAGAAGACCATGAAGCAAATAATATAATTTTTATTTTTCCTATTTTTTCTTCCTTTTTTTTTTTAAATTTTATTTCTCTGCTCTAGCAATAAAGGACTGGGAAATGTATCCATGTGCCCCAGTGCAGACCTCAAATCTTGTTTGTAATGGCAGGTAAAAGTACACAGATCATTTCAAACACCTCACTAGATAAATGATGAATAGTCTAAGAAACAAAAACTGTTGCTGCAATCAAGCTGATTTCAGGACATTTCAGCCGCAAGAAATAAATCAGAAATGTACCAAAAAAAAAAAGCACAAGTCAGCGTGTAATTATTATAATGTAATATATTCAGAATTCAGCTGAAAATTCAGAAAGTGTTTTGGGGTTTTTTTTTTGTTTGTTTTTTGTTTGTTTTTTTGTAATGAACTATAGAACTTTTCATTTTGAACACGGTTTCCATTTTAAAAAGGACCAGTAAGGGAGAAGGCATGAGACCAAAAGTCTCAAATAATCCTCTGACTGATGCAAACCGTCTCACCAGAGCATCACAGGGAAGTGTTCCAACGACAAAACCCATGACCTAGTCTAATCTAAGCTGACTGTCCTCCAAAACCAATCATTTAGAGAGTTCCCAGGGAGAATTCCTCCCTGTCATTGCCATGCCAGTGGTAGAAATACCCACTACCACCAGCCTGACCTGGATACCTCGGTAGGAGATGGACAGTCCCAGAAGAGACCAGGACATTTCCCTTGGCTAATGCTGGAGAAGGTGCTGCAGTGGGAAGGTCTCTGATGGAGGATGCAGGCTGCTTTTCCAGAGCAAGGACAGTGTGTCATGAGACCAAACAGCGTCTTCTTACCCAGAGAAGGGCACAAAACCTCCTTGCAATGGGTTCAGTCAATCTCCATGGCTTTAACTAAGGGGAAAAAGGAATTCCCTGCCAGCCAGCTGAAAATTTGCAGCCTATGGGATGAAGCTCCAGCAAAGAGAAGGTCAAGAAGAGCTTTCCCTCCTCCCCAGACCCTGCATCTCCAATTTGGGGGAGTCTTGGGTTGGTCACAACAGAATAGCAGCCCTTATTGCTTTCCTGCCTCATTAGAGCTGTGGGTTCCCACTTCTTGCTGGTCTCAAGCTTGGTAGAAGCATTTGGAGTCCAGTAAGGACTGCACAATGGTTTGGGATCGCAAGAGATCTCAGCTGCTTTTTCCATGTAGAGACCTCTAGGTAGATCTCAGACTCCAGCTTGGATCAGGGATCTCCATGATCTCTGTCTCTAAAAGCGAAACCCACAGAGGTCCAGGAAAACTTGTTCCTGCAGGTCTTGTAGGCACTACCATGGGTTATGTGATTAAACAGCGGCACTGAGTTTGCAGAGCTGTCAATCCCATACCTTTCATCAGCACTTAATTCACAGAAAAAAAAAAAAAAAGCAAAAGCAAAAAGCGCTATTCCAGCCCTTAAAAGCTTTGGAGCTGCATTTCTCCTGGCTGCAGTAATACTTACTTACAATATGGACTCTAGCTGCTTTTTATGTAACTGCTGCGCTTAATCAGCTCAGTATTAGCAGCTCTAACCTGCTCCTGCTTGATTTATTTTATTTTATTTCTAAAACAAACCTAGATTTACAATCTCTCCGATTTCCCAGCTTTTATGCCACTCCACTGAGACGCTTTAAACATCTCATTTATCTCCCATACATTGGGAAATGACAACCCCCTCCCCTCCCAAACAAACCATCAAGCAAAAAAAAAAAAAACTCAAAAAACCAACCCTCCAGCTAAAATCTACACAGTTGTAAAGTGTTGATTTAAACAATAACCCTGAAACAAGGAAAAAAGACTTTTTAAAAACATTTTTTCTTTTTTTTTCTTGCACAGATCGAGCTGTGAGGTTGTTTGCATCAAATGTTGACCCGTTCCGCGGCAACTTCTATTTATACGTTGCTAAACGGGAAGGAAGCAGTGTGAGAGAGATTTTTGAGTTGCTTGAGAAAGATTGCACCATCGTGTTCGTTCTAGCACCCATTGCCCTTGCCTTCCTCCCCTTCTCACTTCATCTCTACTTGTGCAAAGGGGGTTGGAAGCAGAGGGAATAATTTGCAGCGTCGGGCTTTCCCAATACAGTTTGGATGGGAAGCAGATAACAGGGTTTTCTAGTCTGTATCATTTACGAAAAAAAGTTGATTTAAGATGATTTAAGGTGATTTAATGATTTCAGATGCTTGCTCCTGCTTGATGCATTTGCTGATAGTGAGGGCTGCACTTCAGAAGGATGCCAGCACATTTTGCACTAGTGAGAGCAATCCTCTGCACCAACATCCACGTCTGGTTTGATAATTGCATTGTTCACTGAATGCAAATAATAGCAGGGTATTTTTTTTAATAATTGTTTTGTTTTGGACTTCTCTCACATCTTTTCCTCATCTCTCTCCTGCTCAATGCAATCACAGGCTCTTTCTGCTATAGTATGTGAAACTAATGGGAAACTTTCTCTTCCCAATTACTATAAAAGGGACAACATTCAGAGAATCACAGGAGCATTCCTCTCCTATAATTACTTTCAACCTTTCTTTTTTCCCCACTCTAACAGCATTTTTATTTACACGCAGAGAGTCAGGTAAAAACACTGCTGGAAGAATCCGATATGACAATATGCATCCCTGTTAGCAGTCCAGGTTTGAATGTTTAATTCATCTCCCAAACACTGAACCACCTCACAGTACTTTAACGAGCAAACCCAGCAATTTTGTAAAACACGAAGCGGGCAAAACCACAGAAGTCTCCTATGTATTGTCAGGGAGGGGTGGAATAGTTATAAATCTAAACCCTCCATTCTGGACCACATCCCTAAATGTAAATAAGCACACAAACATGTTGCTACATATTTTTACAGAAATAATTACCAACAACCTTATCAGTAGTGATGAATTCTGCAATGCACACATCATTTATCCGTTGTGCCCTCTGCTGGATAGAGCACACAAGGCAAGCAATATTATTTCCAATTAATTTTTGGCATCATCACTTGGCATCTGCTTTAGGAATGCAAAGCGTGAAATTTGTAGTAGCAGGTTTAATATTTGATCCAGCCAAAAATATTTTTGCTACAAGGACTTACCTTTGGTAGTGTTTTCCTCCCCGCTCCCCCTCCTCCGCTCCGTGTTGTTTCGTTGCCACCGAGCCTTGTTTACGGTCCAAACGAAAAAATCTGCCACCGAACACCATACGTGGCAGGAATAATTTCATGCTGTGCAAAATTTGTTTCATTTCACATCCTGTAAGAATAATTACTTAGCATAATGCCACTTAAGCTGTATTTCTAGCTGCAAACATTAAGGAAATGGTAAAAAGCTAGATCCTGGTTGGGAGAAAAAAAAAAAGGGTATTTAGGGGTCACTGGGGTTTCTTAAAACTAGTTGCTTTTAACACCAGGGACAACAAGAAGAATTAAAACATTATAAGTGATGCCATTGAATTAAAAGCCACAAAAAACACCCAAAATATATTTTCAATGATATTTGAGGTCACCTGTGTGCTGGGGACCTCGATAGGATACTGCTTTTAGAAATTAGAAGACAAAACACCTGGCCCATATTCCCCACATTTCTCATGTTTTCTGTGATAAAGTTGACTTGAAGGTGACAGTTACCCAAACAGTCCTAAATAAAACAGTGTGTGAAGAAGCTGGATCCCCCTCATGTCGTGTTATCAACTCTAATTCTTACATGATGGAAAATGGAACCGAGTAGGTTTGGGGGAGAGTCGATGTGATGGATGTGTGGGGTGTATTGACCAAATATCAGCATAAGTTGTGCAAAAATTACCATAGGGCTTGTGGGCAGTGTGATACGCTGTGCCAAAGGAGTTGCTGACCTCCCTCCTGGGCCCCCACAAGAGAGAAAAATCCTCTTTCATATACAGTCAGTATTATCTGAGGTTCACTCTTACCTTCTAGCAAAATCAAACTGCAGCATTCAATCAAATGCAAGACTGAGATGGTCTAATTGAATAAGTTTGATTAAGTTTAAAGATCAAAATTATGACTATATTTGTTTTTTTTTTTAATATGGTTTTCTTGTTGCCAAAATTCTTCCTCTTGCATTCCCAAACAAGAAATAATCACCTACAGAGAACTTCCCTTGAGAAGTACCTTACCCTCCTCAATTTTTTAACCCGCAATGACAACACTCGTGTACACCAGTGTGTCCAGGCTGACCTTCGTCTTCCTCAAGGCTATTTTGTCTCTTCCTCACTTATCAGCAAAACCCACTTTTGCCATAGTTTGACCAGCAAAGATTTACTGCTAAAATTCCCTGATAATCAGTATGTTTGTGTTGGGTTCGTTCAACCCGACAAAGGGCAAAATCTCAAGACTTGTTAGAAGCAGGCTGTGAAGGATTGCTGTGAAGGCTGTCAATCACAGCACACCATCTCCAACCAGCCCTCCACCAGCACAAATTCTCCCAGCTCCACTCATCTGAATAAAGTTATTCCAATTTATACTCATTCCTTGTTTTCACTGTTTCAAAAAAGCCCTTATTGAAATGTCAAGTTTGAATATAACAGGAGCGTCAAGAGGCAGCAAGGGAGAAATTTTAGGGAAAAAATGGCAATGATTTGGGCACACATGTCATTCTTCTGGTCTGAAACATGCAGCAGATCCTCCCTGGGGAGGCTTTATGAGCAGCAGAGTCCTTCAGATGCCATTTTTTAAAGTGGCTTTACTGCTAAATCAAAAGACATGACAAAGGTGGCTCCCAAACCCACCCAAATCCATGCTACTCTTAAGTGGTTTTCACCAAAAGTTCAGCAAGTTGCTGCTGTACCTGAGCAGCAGCAGCAGCATGTTACAACTCTAAAATACCTAAGAGCACTCAAACTCCCCCATAGAAGGGACAATCTGTGGAGGACATGGTGTCACCAGCATCCTCCATCCTCACTGCATGGCCTTCATAGCCATGAAGCCAGGCAGCATCTCACAGCTGTCAGGTAGGGACAACACCACGAGCGCTCGCTCCAAACAGCCTTTTGGAGGGTGCTGATCATGATATCTTCATTCCCTACCATGAGTGGTGGAGGAGCTATAGCTGCCTGCTTGCTCATGTAGCACCATGCCAAGCTCCTGTTCTTGGAAGTCCCCAGAAAGATGGTGAGGGGTCCAACATGGGTTTGTTGGGGTATCCAGATTGGCATCCCAGTGGGAAGTGCCATCCTTAATGTGGGCACCTTGTTTTGAGTCCTCCAAATGCAGAGACTGTGGAACACACCAACAAGATTTTGTGCTCTAAAATCCCCAGCTTGATGTCTTCCAGGCTGAGGTAGCCTGTGACTTTGTCACTTGTCATAAATAAGATGCTTTCTTGACCTGCCAAAAGTTTTATTCTGTATTTAAAAAAATACACAACGGGGGATATGGGGAAAAAAGGCATTAAGTGTGTTCAAATTAATGCAGCATCTACCAAAATCAACATCAACAATCAATTCAGATGAGAACATCCAAGTGTCTCCATGTTAAAGTATTTCCCATCTACAAATCCCATCACCAAATCCAAGGATGACTCGAAGGCAGCCAGAATTTTCCCTGGGCATACAGAAATCTCAACTCTGCTCTGCTTGACCCTTGGGCAGTTGCAAACTGTCAAGAACTAAGGTGCCACCTTACAGACCTTCTCCCAGGCTGCTTTTGGGAAGCCTGGCCCATGAGCAAGTTTTGGTAACATTCACCTGTAAGACACGTGGATTTCAACAGCAATTCAGGATGGACAGCCCTCTGCTGTGTCTGGCTCCATGGCAAATATAAGTTGCTAACATCCTCATGATGGACAAGCCCAACAATTTAGCAGTTGCCTCTTTTTTTCTTTTTTTCTTCCTTTACCCCCTAATTTTTTAAAAAATTTTTTTAAAACCGCACCGAATCCCAACGGGGTTTTGGGGGTTTTGTTTTAATGGTGAGGCAAGAATTTGCTGATCCTCCCCGTGGCGAAGTTACTTTCAAGTCAGTGAAAGTTCTTGGCCCGCGATGAAAAGTCTTTGCCAATTAGCGCTCAACAACTTCAATTCATCCCTCCTGGTTCAAGATGAGTAGGAACCTAATAAGGCTGCGATAAAAGGGCAAAAGGCACCGAGTACCCAAAGGGGATTAATGGGCTCTTCCATTTATTTGTCTTCCTAACAGCTGAACTGTTACAAGTATTGACGGTCTTCAAACGCCCGGGCGCAGGGGTCTCCAATGGCCATCTCCAGCTTCCCGGCCCCGAGGGGCGAGGGCTTCCCCCTGGGCGATGCCAAAACCAACAAAGCCCCGGGGATCAGGTAATGAAACTTCAGCTTTCCACCCCCACCCCTCCCCTCCCTCCTCCTTCTCTTTGAGATTTATTTACTGGCAGCTGACAAGGGGCAAATTCAGCTGGAATTGTGTAGTCAAGGCCCTGTCAAGCCTTCAGAGGCACCCTTATGTCGAATCACCTTCCTGACTGGCATGTCGCTGAAAAGCCCTCGGCGCTGGTCCTTAACAGCTCCCGACAGCACAAAGGACACTCCAGACAGATGCCTACATGGCATCCTGCAGCATTTTAAAAGAGAATTAGTGGTTTTAATTATGGTCGTCGTATGAAAGGAAACCATGCAAGCTCGGCAGGAGACCTTTGATCAAACCCTTTCGCTAGCACAATGCCGCGGAACTGTGACTATTCCTAGCAAGGGGCCTTTTCTCGCTGAATGACTCACCAGTGATCTTTGAATGCAGACAAGTTCCTCGCCCTCCCTCTTCATTAGCGAGCATTTCTATACAGGGCCTATATAGCGCGGAGTCTCGGGAGCTATACAATGGGGGGGGAAAAAAGAATCCCTACAGATCCTGGCCTCTACTTAGGAAGTGCTGAAGGACTCTGAGTGACTTTATTCATTAAAACAGGTTGCTATTAATTAACTGTCATAATAAAATAAAGAACTATTATTTGCATTTCTTAGTGCGCTCCCTTTAGTAATATGTATAAAAGATGCTTGTAACAAAAATGAATTTATAAGGGAGAAAACCCCCTCAGAAGTCTTTTTTTTTTTTTCCTCCTTTATTTTATTTTTTTTAAAGGTCTAGGCAGCAGGAGCCTGACTAATTATTGGGACCGGTTTTGCAAGAGAACAAACAGAGGTAAAACACAAATATGAAAGTAATTAGGAAAATGCAAAATCCTGTTTACTTGGCAACCGATTCGTGCAACTGAGACTAACGAAGAGCAAATCAGCTTTGCTTGTTTGATAAACTTAAGGGTGCCACCTAAGAGGAGCTGATAAAAATTAAACTTCTGCCAGCATCCCTCAGCACCGCCTTTGAGCGAACAGGCTCAGAAACCTCCACGCAACCGCTTCGTCTGCAAGCACCGGCAAATCTCATTTGAACAGATTCGGGGGGAGGAATTCTCTAACTTCCATCGCTGTGGAATGTTCTCCCCTTTGCAGTCGGTCATCAGGGATATCTTCGAGCTGAACACCCAGCACGGACGCCCCTTATCGCACGCTCGCACCAGTCAGACAGACAAGGCACATGTGAGCAGCACGGTGGTGACTGGTTTGGCTTTGCCCCCTAAAAAAAAAAGCATCACATTTCCATGGCTCTTCACACCTGAGAAGGCTTTTGCTGGTGGGATAGTTCTCCTGGAAGTTCGCAGCGCCGCTCAGAGCGACATATGAAGATACGTTACTCGACGCGGGCCACAGGCTGGGATACCTTTGTCCAGCCCCTCTTTTCTCCCAAGTAGATAGTGGAATCCACAAAAGCTTCCAATTATTTCAAGACTATGCAGCTAAGGAGAGGCATCTAATCAAGATAAAGAAAACCCTCGGCTCAGTATATTTGCCTGAATGGATTTTCAATAATGCAGGTAACAAAAGCATTGAAAAATTGGATTCCTAATGCTTTTCTGCTAGGCTGAAGGACTGATTTTGAGAAGGGAGAAGAAAGCCAGCCCTGAGAAAGCTGCACAGAGGAATGTATGATATTCCCCTGCTCTGTACAAACACTTCTGCAATGATTGAGAGAAAGGAAGAGATTTAAGCGAGGCACGGTCGACCTGAAATGTAGTCAATTACAACACAAAGAGTTAAAATGACACCCCTGAACCTCTCCTCTTCCTGCTCTCCCTCTGCTTCGTGGCTGTGCAACCCAGAAGCTGTAGTTTTTCTTTCTTTTTATTGCTTATTTCTCATCTGCAGTTTGGACAGAAATGATTTCTAGAAGGAACGAGGGGAATTGCTTTGGGAATCACACTATGAAAATAAATCAGAATGAGAGGAAGAAAAATAAAGAATGCTTTTTTTTTTTTTTTTTGCAGCAGGAGTTCAGAGATTCCTAGATGGCAGCTTGATTTTTATGCAGGCAGCATTCAGTGAAAGTCAATCTGGGAAAATTCAGCACTTGGCGAGAACAACAACAAAGCAGCCTATCCTTTTCAGGGGATCTATTAGGATTAGTAGACACGCGAGCCTAAATCTGCACCTACGTGCGTGCACAGCAGAGATCGCGCGTGGTACCCAGACTAGACTGCCAGGAGTGTCCACGTGCTCCACACCCCTTGCTCCTGCACACATCCTGCTCTGGATGGGAAGTTTCCAGAGGTGCTGCTGGATAATGTGATCTTTGCAGAAGTACAAAAATTCTTCCCTGAAAATTTTGATAGTCCGGGTGAATTCCTGCACAGGCAGAGATTACTCTCCTGTTAAACCCTGGGTTGAGGTCTCACAGAAAGAGTGAAATATAAAAATATAGATGAACACAACTTCCTAGTGGCAATACCACAGCTCTGGGTGTGTTTTAAGCATCTTAAGGACTTATTGACATGTTGGAAAAACATGCTATTTTATCTCTTTTTTTTTGGTGTTTGAAAGCCCCTGACATCTCTAAAACTGCAGTTCTGGCAGCCCCAGTACCTGTGAGGACGTGGCAGAGAAGAACAGCGTTATGAGGTTGCATGGACAGTGGCCGCAGTGCCGGTGCCAAGAGCCACAGGGAGAGCAGAGTCCCAGGGGAGCTGGGGTCCCAGGGTCTCATCACCGCGGTGCCTCTACCCGATGCAGACACAGCACAGGAGATGCCACGGTGCCAACCACAGTCACGGTGCTCTGCAAAGGAAAATACAACTTGCTTGCTCAGTCTTGGAAAATGAGGACCAGTAAAGTCTATCCCAACATAAAATCCCAATGAAATGAAGATAACACTCCCCTCAAAGCAAGAGGGGGGCTCTACTCACCACCCCACACCAGGACATTGTACCTGTAGCTCTTCAGGGAATGTAACCACCCTGCCCCAGGACCACGGGAACACACAGATACAGCACAGCTAAAGAAAAACGGCTGTAGAAAACATCTTGGCTCAGTAACAGGAGAAAGATTTAAAGGCTAAATATATATATTTTTTTCACCTATAAATGAGGCTGAGTTCATTAAAATAAATAAAGTCTCCATGGTACAACAGGTTTCTTTAAAAGAAAACTCTCACTTTTGAAATCCAGCACTTTATTTAGTGACGAGCTTTTCTCCCCATACACAAAACAATACAAACAGTTCATCTGGCAACAGCAATCAAAGACCAAACAACACTACGTTCCCACAGAGGCAATCACGCTTCATTTCTTCTCCACTGCCATTTCTGTCGCCTTTTAAAAACCACTCTCGTGTTGGCAGGGACTAACTCCGATTTCCAGCCCTGCCTTCAACATTTCAGCACTTCACCACGCGGGCAGAGGACCGGGCACTACTCAGCTCACCCCCTTCAGATCTTTTTTCATCTTCCTCAGCCCCTGCAGCTCTTTCTTCAGGTGCTTCACGGCCTGCAGAATATCCTGCCGCTGGGGATCGTCCTCCGCTTTCCCGGCGTACAGAAGGAAATGTTTCACCGTTTCGGAGAGCAGCACTTCAGGATCAACGTCCAACCGGCGGAGACGCAACATCCTCTCGCAGGCGATGGCGTAGTTTTTGTGCCAGTTCACTGGGTGATTTGGATGAGAGTTGACAATTTCTTTGTATGACTGTTAAAGGGACAATAATAATAATATAAAGGACAAATTAATTGAACGAAGGGGACCAACAGCTCTTAACAGTGCTTCAAAACTGCCCGTAAAGGAACAGATGCTATTTGGATGCCCGAGTCCAAAGTTGGAGCATTTCTGTAGCTCCGCGTTCGCCGGGTGATGTACAATAGCGTGACTCAGATAGCCAAGGGGGGCTGAAACGTTGCCCTTCCTCCAGCAGCTGCTTGTTTAGAGACGTTACAGATGAGCATGGTAACCCCACCACACACTATGTGCTTCCCCAAGAGAGGTGTTAGATCAGGCTGGGGGAAAAAAAAAGGGGGTTAACTGCCGTGCTTGGCAAGACACTGACTCAGTATTTCAGGAGATAAGGGTGTCTTCTACAGGACCTGAGCAGGGATTTCAAAGGACTTGAGTGGGAATATTTGTAAGCTCAACAGTGGGTATGTGGTTGGGAACTTTGCAGAACAACAAAAACCAGAGCAAAATGGCCAAGATTTGAAACTATTTGTTGATTTTTGCAGGTCTATGAAATGCTCCTCCTCTCTGCTGACACACCCTGATGGTTCTCTGCATTTGTTGGCAGTCGAGTATTTCCAGAGATACCTACACCAGAGATACCTACACCAGCTTATGGGTGTTATTCTGTGGTGTGAAATGCAGCAGAATGAATTTGCAGCCATAAGACGGCTGGATTTTACTTGCTGGCTCAGATGCGTGACTGTGTAATGACAGAGAGGACAAGCACATAGAGGGGACTTCAGGACAAGCTCTTGGCATGGGTTTGGAGCCCAGCACAGACAACATAATTAAAGCAAAACCAGGGTGTTGACTGGTTAGCTTTTGGCATCCTCTGGGACCGAGGGGGCAAGTAGGAATGGATAAAATCCCTGAACAAATCTCTCTGAATCTGCTGTGCTCCTGGTTTGGATGAACGAGGGAGAATGTGAATTACAGGACTGCTGACCTGTATGGAAACACCACACTTCTATAGAGAAGAGATGTAGATGGGAGACTGCAGGGATCATTCTTACCCAAAGTAAGTGACTTACGGTGTATGCAGATGTGTAAAGTTGTGATTTCACTTCTGCAGTCACGCTGGCAGTTTCTGCAAGCCCAAATATAAAGAAAGCTGTTTTCATCCTAGGAGAACAAGGAAAACTTCCATGTAACAAGAGCCTAACATGACCAGCTCACATCACGTGGCTATACACATCCCCAACACAGCTCTTCAGCTGTGTGGGGCAGTACATCAGCTTCTACATTTAACTGTCAGCGATACAAATTTCTCTCCATGGTACATTTTCTCACCCTATACCCAAATTACCCTCCACTCCTTTGAGATACTTTGAGCAGAACCTTTTGGTGAACAAAGCCACCGTTTCCCTGAAGGGTTTGCTGGAAGCCATGCACCCTTCTTGTCACTCTGCCAACCCTTCCCTTCCCTTCCAAAGCTCGGCACGTTTAGATCCGGTAAGGCCATGCACCACCAAGCTGCCCACTTGGTTGTGCATTTCCATGCCAGTGAGTTGGCATCGCCCAAAGGCTGTTAGAAGGCAGCAAAGGAGCATCACCTGGCTTGCCACATCTCCTCGTTGGCGACAGCTTCCCAGGAAGAGGGCTGGAAACTAAATTGGAATGAGAAGCAAATTCAGCCATCAGATCCGTGTTGCTGTGTTTCAACCACTGTGCAATCAACCCTTCCACCCCAAGCAGACCCAGCCCTCCCAAGCAGAAGAAAACCCATCATGAAGCCCATGGCTCTGACAGAAGGGAATTTAGCTGATCCTCAGTCATTCATAAAACTTTATTCCCCTCTCTCCATAGAAGGAATCTCTGATATATCAAATGTTTCATGGCACCCTAGTGATCCTCAAAGCGAGAGATGCTTCTTACCATCCTTAGCAATACAACCCATGACACTTAAAGCTCTGGATGTCCCAAGTTCCTCAATGCTTTCTGGCTCCTGATCAAGTTTTAAGATCAGAACTGGAGTTAATATTTGACTAGAAACATCCTCTCTGTTTTTAATACTAATAAAAATACCACATTCAATAAGTGTTCCAAACAAAAAAGGATGATGATTGCGGCTGACATTTAGTTTCTCTAACACTGCAATGGATGTGGTTAAGCTGCTGGCAGAGGAACAATGAGTTGGAGGGATGGCAGGCACCTGTCTCATACCTGTCATAGTCTTCAGTCCAGTTATAGAGATTTCTTGTAAGACGAATCCATTCTTCTGGGTCAAAGACAACATCGGAAGGAACCAGCTTTTCACAGGTACCCCATGGCCAGAGTGAATAGCTCCTTCTCCAGGTTGAGTCCCCTTCATGAAGACCTATGCAGGCAAACACTTCCTTACTGCCAAAAAAAACCCCAGAGAGAGCAACCGTAAAGCCATGCCAGATACCCCAGTCCACCCCAGCACAGCACAGCAGACAGATCTTAAGCAGCACACCATTCGCTGCAGCACAACTACCTGTCCAAGACCATTTCACATTGGAAAGGGCCCGTGGCTGGGTCTGGAAAGCATCCCTCTCCCCATCTGCCATTGCACATTTGTGCAGCCAGCACAGGAGTCACAGCCTTTCCTCTATGCTGGACCTCACAAATGTGCCAGGAGCTGTTGGAGAAGGTAGTTTCTTCCTGATGCCACCCAGCAATGCTCCTCTGCTTACCCACACTTGCAAGGCTCACCCTGGCTAGTCTAAATGCAGATGCTATTCTTATTCATGTGAGTATCTAATCCTTTCTCCACTCTTACTAAGCTATTTTTATATGATGATTATTCCTGGAATACATTCATTCTATGCTAATCAGTTGGCCACAATGTTCATGAAGGAGAAGCAGCAGCAATTTGCTCTCCAGCCATCATCATTTTGAATACACGGGAATGTTCGTTGTTTTTGATGAATTGTATCAACGGCAACGAAAAAATCATCAGTAAATTATCTTGGTTGATCACCTTCTTATTTTTCCTTCCTAAAAACCAAACCAACCTCAAAACAAGGAGCAACATTATGTCTCTATATGAAGTTACTTCTGCATAGATATTTGCTTTAATTGCAAAAATAATCTCACCACCGGGGAGGAAGTCGGTAGAGAAAATTGGCCTTTTGGATGCAGTACCAAGCTGTTCCACAAACGATTTCAAGAAAAAAAAAAAGGTTGGAGATTTTAGGAAAAGCCATTACATATGAAAGAAAAGCTTACTTTTTATTTACTTGGAGGAAACGATGGAGATTAAAAGCAAGTGTCCCATCAGGTAATATTCCTTCCACAGGATTCCATCGGTTCCCAGGAAAATACACGCCAGGTAAATGCTTTGCCAGCTTGGGTAAATACCATTCATAAGTCATCATCTATCACCACAAGGAAAATTAAAACAAGAAACACAGTTTTCATCCATTTTAATCAAGAAGGAGCAGAAGATGGTTTCTGCGGGAGGAATGACTCTCTCTGCTCAGTGAGGTCACCCCCCTGGGACCACACCATCAGGTGTTTTGTGATCAGAGGCACATGGTCCTCCCCCATTGAGTGGGCAAAGGAAATACTGCTGAGAGGAGACAGTGCAAGGCTTGGGTTTGGTTAAATGCAGGGCATTGAGCTTTGGGTTTCAGAAACCCTTGCACCAACAAGTGCAAGGACTGACATGGCAGTGTTGGTGAACCCATCTCTACAGGGGATTTTTCTTCTGTTTCTCAGGAAAAAGGAAAGAGTGGGAATGTCACTTAGGGACACTCAGCACCTCCATTTAAACATACAAAACCAGAGGCAGAAATCTGCAAAACCACCTCTGGGGGACTGGGATAACCCAGGGGATGCAGCCTCAGTATGGTAAAGTCCTTGGGAGTAAACCCAAACCACATCACTCCCAGGGCAACTGCTGCCCTGCTGCCCTCCAGGCTGCCTTCTGCTAACCCAGAAGCCTTCTGCTACCCCAACATCTGTACTTTGGGGCAACCACAGAGAACAGCAGGGACAGAGCTTCCTCAGCAAGGCAAACATCAGTCCTGTGCCACATCTGGATATCTGCTGTGATATGGACTTCCCCTTCTCTCCACCTGCTGTTGTCTCCCTGTTGGGTTTTTGGGCTTGCATGGGGCTTGTGCACCATGCTCCAGCCCCAGATCTACTCACAATCCTTAAAAAAATTATCAATTTTATTTCTGCATCCTGAATTTTATTTGAACAAAGAGACACCCTCAAGGAAAGGAACATCTGAACTTTTGCTTCTTCCTTCTAAATTTGCCCGTTGCCTCTCTTAATATTACTTTCTGAACCTACCTCCTGGTCCACTAAGGTGATATCTGGCCTCATCTCTTCGCAATAATGAAGGTAACGAAGAGCATTTCCAGGTAAATCTCCTCTTAGCAAGACCACCGCACCCATCGGCATGGAGGACAGCAGATTCCGTGCAAACTTATCAACAACATAGTTGTTGCTTTGATCACATGCACTGAAGAGAACAGATAAAAACACAGTATCTTAAAAACAGGCATTTGCATGGCTTTGCATACTTCAGAACAATTTTATGAAATAGGCATGGACAGGTGAAGTCCATTGTCCTGGTTAGATATAGGTGAAAAGCATCATCTCCATATACGGAGAAAACAAGATAGAGAAATGAAGCAATGAACTACAGCTCCCCCAAAAGCAGCACCAGAGACATCAGCCACTACAGTTTTGCCAAAAGATTTGGCACAATCATTGCACACCTTCACCATAATTCTCTTTTTTTCCTGGGCTAAAAACCAGGACTTACTAGTTGGAGCTGGAAGTGACAACATGATACAATTGTAATGCTTTTAATTAAGGATTAAAAAGCCAAGTATTTGTTGCATCAGACAGAGGAAGGTTTTTATTACCTGACTTTAGATCCTTTTTGTCACACAATTGTGTATGCACACTCAAGGTATGGACTCAAGGACACTCCAACATTGCTCAGGACATGGGAAAAGATGTGTGCAAAGGTACGAAGTGCTGCATGTTAGAGACATCTTTTGATCAAACTCTACCTGAGCATCCCTATTAGATCCCTACCTGAGCACCCCTACCAGGCAACCTAGATCAGTGGAACAGGTTGCCCAGAGAGGTGCTGGAGGCCAAATCCCTTGAGATATTCAAGGTCAGGGTGGATGGGGCTCTGAGCAACCTGCTCTAGTCTTCACTAGAGCAGGTTGCTCAGAGCCCCATCATCTAGTCCAAACCCCTGCTCACTGAAGGGGGTTGGACTAGATGACCTTTAAAGGTCTCTTCCCACCTAACGCACTCTATGAGTAGTGTTCTACTACTGCTACACCAATTTCTACCCAAGCCAATGGAGAGTCCTCAGCCTGGTTATGGCATAAGAAGACCTACAGTGCAGACTCAAGTCTTCAAAATGGAAAAATAAGAAAAAACACCAGGGCACAAGGTTTCCAGAAGCAAAGCAAGGGAAGAAAAAAGTGACTGTTCAGGTTACATGAACACTGCAAACCTTCTCAGGCATAATGCACAGATGTAGGAGTTTCTTTCATTAGAAAAAGTATGTATCTACAGAGTTTTCTGTCTTCAACCTACATGACATCCCCATTTCCAGTCTGCCATTGGCACTTGATGGGTTTTGAGGGAGATCAAACAAGAGTCCTACAGGCTGTGACCATGCACACTTAGGTGGGATATGAAACCTGCCTCTCCCATGTCAAAAGAAGGACAGAAGCCCCAAGAGCAGGAGTGGGGGTAGGTGTGTGTCTTACAGCAGTACCCCAAACACATGGCACCACAAAATGCCATGATGCTTTGGCAAGACTCGTACCCGAGGGCATCTGTTACCTGTAATTTGTCCACACTTGAGAAGCGACAAGAGCGAGAGCAGAAAGCCACTCCAACCGCGGCAGCACCCGGCTGCCCTCCAGCACGGCGATTCTGGCCGAGGCGAGCGCGGCCAGCCCCAGCCCCGCCAGCACAGCCACCACGGCACTGCTCTGCAGCCAGAATCGCTCCACCTACGGAACAAAATCCCAAAAGTCGCTGCTTCCATAAAGAAATGGAATAAACAGCTGTGTCTTTGCATGTTATGCAGCTTCAAGACAACCACATGCTCTTGGTGAAGGGCTTTGAAGGCTTCTTCCAAAGATCACCATGGCAGAGGAATTTTTGGAGTGTAACTTACCACGCCCAGAAACAGTGGTTTTGTAATATCCAGATTTGCTCTCCAAGCGAAGAAAAGGGAATAAAGACAGAGCATTCCAGCGAAGAGCCAGATCATGGATGATTTCTGCTGCTTTGTCCTGTAAGTAAAATAAATAATGTAGGTAGTGGCATGATGAGAAAGGAGACAGAAGTTACACACGCTTGAAAACACCTCTGTCTGCAATGCATCTATGTCAAAGAGCCAATGAACCTTTTCTTTACCTTTGCAATTTGTGAAATTTATTCCTGAGATTTAACAAGGCAAAGTGAAGGTTATTGCATTAGGGGAGGAACAACCCCAGGTACCAGTATAGGTTGGGGTCTGGACTGTTTGAGAAAAGTGTAGGTGAGAGGGACCTGGGGGTCCTGGGGGACAGCAGGATGACCATGACCCAGCAATGTGCCCTCGTGGCCAAGAAGGCCAATGGCATCCTGGGGTGTATTAGAATGGGTGTGGCTAGTAGGTCAAGAGAGGTCCTTCTCCCCCTCTGCTTTGCCCTGGTGAGACCCCACTTGGAATATTGTGTCCAGTTCTGGGCCCCTCAGTTCCAGAAGGACATAGAACTCCTTGCGAGTGTCCAGCACAGGGCCACCAAGATGATGGAGTGGAACACCTTCCTTGTGAGGACAGGTTGAGGGACCTGTGGCTCTTGAGCTTGGAGAAGAGGAGACTGAGGGGTGACCTCATTAAAGTTTATAAATATGTAAAGGGTGANGAAGTGACTGAATTGGGGGTTGGACTCAATGATCTCTCAAGGTCCCTTCCAACTCCTAATGGTCTGTGATTCTGTGTGATTCTGTTTCCAAAGCACAAAACCATCAGCGTTTTGAGAGTTTTAAGCTTGCTGTCTACAAAGCCCCAGGGTTATCAGCAACAGGGATATTTCACTCTTAATTAACAGCCAACTGCTAAATGTTTTGCACCAGCAAGCAGAAGGCAAAGGAAGCCACCCATGCAGCCAGTAAGAAAGTGCACGTGGGAGCAAACTTACGGCAGCACTGTGCTCAGACAGGCCACGAGTGCCAGGGCCAGGACGGGAAGCGAGAGCTCCGACTTCATGTGCGCCAGCTGAAAACTACAGAGAAATTAATGCATGGACATGTCATCCCCAAATCAACCCTTGCACTCAAAGTGTCAAGAGAAGCAAGGAATGAGCACAAGGTAACATATTCCCATTCTGCTGTGGTTAAGTCTCTCAGAAATGGGACCAAGCTTGGTCTGCATGTCAGGGTTTGGAATGAGAAACCACCGGGGAGGGGGTGTTCAACAGTTGTCTTTCCATAGGAAAGACAGATGGACACACATGCTGTCCTCAGCTCTGGACCAAGCCAAGCAAAGGCAGAACAGGAACCATGTTGGCTAAAACCACAGCAGCAGCAAGATGTTTTTCTCTACTAAAAGATATAGTCAAGATTTTACTCACACCAGCATCTCTCTCATACTGGATCCTGTCTCGGACTTGGCCTAGATTAAAAAGAAAGAAAAGCCTTGAGAAATCCATATTCTGATTGCCATGTCACTGGGGCAAGGAGAAGGCTTTTCCTTTTGTGTCTGCAGAGCCCTGAGCACACAGGACTCCTAAAAACAGTTTCAGGTGGCACACCAAGGTGGTCACAGGGAACAGGAATGGCTTAAATGATCAAAAGGACAGCAAACCATTAGATCCTTCATGGCAAGATTTTATCCCATGCTCATTTCATGTGATGCTGCTGTGCAGGATTTACCACATGGATAAGCACTTCTTTGACTCAAGCAGATCACAGGGTTTAGCTACGATCTCCACTATATCACAGAATCACTTAGGTTGGAAAAGACCTTTAAGATCACTGGGTCCAACCGTACAGATAAAACTGCGATGTCCACCACTCAACCATGTCCCCAAGCACCACATCTTCACATCTTCTAAAACCCTCCAGGGATGGCAACTCAAACACTTCCCTGGACAGACAATTCCAATGATTTACAGCCCTTCCAGTGAAGATTTTTTCCCTGATATCTAGTTTAAACCTCCCCTGCCGTAATTTGAGGCTGTTTCCTCTCGTCCTGTATCTGCACAGTGCAATTATTTCCTGGGATATTTCCCCACAGCCCAAGACATGGGTCTCAACTCCTGCTTGCTTGCCAGACTTTCCCATCCCCTCCATCTTGTCAGAGGCAGAGTTGTATGAGATATTTTAAGTTTTATTGGAGAGATTGCAATCCATGGCACAAATCTGCTCAGTGGAGGTGAGGAATTACTTTCCACTTGGTTAGGAGCGTGGTGGCTACAAGACAAAAGATAAAGTAAATGGACCTGGGAGGTCTGGAAAGAATATTTAATCTCAATAAAAATGGAATAGTTAATTCCATTCGAGATTTTTAAAAAAGAACACAATAAATACATGTGTTCAAGGATGCAGAGCCAGCCCACAGCTCCTGAAGCACTGCTGCCACCTCCCTGTGCTACCCTGCTGGCAGCTTCTGGCCCCAGACACATCCCTTGCAGATGACACTTTTGATCCTCAACTTACAGATGGAACTGTGGAACCCTCTCCTGAGTCTTCCACTGTTTGGTTTGGATTTATTATTTTTTTGACCCTGCCTGCCCTTAAAAGGGAGCTGTGGGATGCCAGGGCTGTCTGTCCATCCAGGCAGGGCTCTGGCATTAGCCCAACTGGCATCGGGACCAAACATTTAGATTTTGCTGCATTTATTGCTCCTGCTTCAGACAAGTTCCATCATAAATGTGATTTGTGGTGCAGGATTACACGCAGTCCGTCCCTAAGCCTCCTGAACATCAACTTGAATCCATCACATTTGATGGAGAAGGGAGTTAAGGGATTTGGATGCCTCAGCATAGCTCTGCCCAAGTCTCTTTCTCAGGAGACAGCTGGAAACAGGAAAGAGGAAATCTCAGAAGTCCTTCAGAGGATGGATCTTCTCTCTGTAGGAGTTTCAGAAAGATTAAGTGGCAGCAGTAAGAATTACCTAGTTGTCTGCTTGACATCCTAAAGCCACGCAGCTTTCCAAGGAGGATGGAAAGGAATGGGAACGGTGCTTGCTGCGTCACGCTGGACGGACGTGGCTGCTGCATGCATGGGGCTTAATTTATGAGGACATGGGGCTTCAGGACCCCAAGGAGTGACATGACATGTAAAACATACCTTCTCTTTTAACCCCTGCAATGGTGATTCCCCAGTCCTCTGCTCTGACATCTCTTGAGCAGGAAGGACAGAAGTGATGCCAGGAACTTGCTTTCCTGGGGTGGCCAGAGCCAAACATCTAAGTCACGGCTGGAGGAGACCAATGCAAACCCTACGCTCTGCACACAACCACGTGATATCTCCTTCCCTCCCTCTGCAAGAGCATGAGTGGTCAGTAGCTCAGATCAGATGACTCTGAGCCCCCCTTCCCAAACCTGCCCTTCATTTAAATTCAATATTAGTAAGAAGTAAGTAGAGAGGAATCTTTTTTAAAGGTACAGCAATGATAAATGCTTTCAATCTCTTTAAACAGTCGAGTTTGAAATAAATAATAAAATTAGGACAATGATTTGGATTAAAACAAGAAAAATGCAAAATTAATGTCATCATCTCCCTCTAGCACAGGATGCTCTTTGAGCTTTTATAACTATGAGACACCTGCTCCCAGTATAAAATACAGCTCACCCTGCAAAGGCAAAGTGAATTATTTCTTTGCCTTCCTAGCTGTGTGATCCACTCCCAGGAAGCCTGACAGATCAGAAGGTCAAAATCAGAAATAATTTTTTAAAAAAGAAACCATTTTCAATTTCTTCTCCTGCAAGCCATTAATCCCCACGAACAGAAAGCTCCTGCTATTGCATAAGTTAAAAGAAAGTAATTTAGGAAATGACCCTTATTTACCAGATTGAATGTCCCGTATTCTTCCCTGAGAAAGTGGGTCAAAAATCCTTGAAAAGTCGTCTGGTCTCCCCATGTCCAACGGGCTTGATTGAGGTAGGATGAAGCCGGCAGATAGAGATAAGGCAGCAAACCAGCCAAGAAGCATAAACCCAACTTCAGCAAATGGCCTAGGGACAATTCCTGCACCAAAATATGTCATATTGCATAACAATGTTTATTTTAGTTTAATCACGCTGGAACTTCAAGAACAGATAAAGAAAAACATCAAATATATTTACACAGAGCTGATCTCTCAATTTATAGTAAGTCCCTCCAAAATGCTATGTTAAACCTTATGATTTTGTGGATTACTAGGAAACTGCATCAAACTGATCTCCTTTGCATGGCAGGGTGAAATTTAAGTGAAGCAAATAATATTAGCTAGGACTCATGAGTATCATACTCATTGCATCTTTCACATTTAAATCATGGCATGACATGCATAGATGGCTGAAGCACTGCAAGGCTGAGATAACCCACTTTGCAGCGATTAAGAGTTGGCTGGTATTCCATCTGGCAAAAAAAAATATAAATAATTAAATAAATAAAAAACCCCGCCGCTCTAGTACAACTACACACATCATCACCATCATCAGGAGTCAGTTTTGCCATTTACTTTATCGTGATTACACTGGCTAAATTGGATAGGCCAAGTTTTGGGGTGGGATTTTCAAGACCGCCTAAGGGGTCAGGAAGACAAGACTTTCAAAGGGACTTCTGTGCCTAACTCCTTTAAGTGCTTTGGAAAATCCCACCCCAGAATATTGCACGCTTGCTTTGTCGTTAGCCACTGCCCTGTCAATCAAAGCACTTTTTCAGCACTTGAGGTTGTGGGGAAGAGGCACCGTTCAGAGTGATGCTCTACAGAGCAGAAAATGTAGCTTGGCAATGGCGGTGGCCACAGACCCTTCAGAAGAAAGCTGTCGCTTTTCTACTTAGGAAGGCAGAGTTTTCCATCAGATATCCTTCTTGTGAGGTGGTTCTCTGCAGCAAGGAACTACTGGGCTGTCTGAAATATTTCCTGGGAATATTATACTGGCAAAGGATTGTCACAGAATCACAAGGTTGGAAAAGACCATTAAGTTCATTGAGTCCAACCATCCCTGTCCTCTCCTAACCCATCTCCCTGAGTACCTCATCTTCCCGGCTGTTCAATACACCCAGGGGTGGGGACTCCACCTACTCCCTGGGCAGCCTGTTCCTCACCTCCACAGCAGTTTGGGGGAAGAATTTGTTCGGACATCCCATCTGAACCTGTCCTGGCACAGCTTGAGGCTACTCCCCTTCTCCTGTCACCTGTCACTTGGAAGAAGAGAACATTGCCCATCTCTCTAAATCTCCTTTCAGATAATTATAGGCTGGAATAAGGTCTCCCTTCAGCCTCCTCTTCTCCTGGCTGAACAACCCCAGTTCCCTTAGCTGCTCCTCATAATATTTGCATCCTTGCTCGGAATCACAGAGGTGCCTCTGGACCTCCCCAGTTGAAAAAAACCCCAACCCAACCAAACCCCCATGTTTAAAACACACAAATACATTGCAGAAGTGACTAATCATTTTGCTAGAACTACATAGTCAGAGAGGGGTTTGCTGGAGACACTGAACAGATTTTGGATCAAGGTTGTCTGAGTTAGGTCTTATCTCCTTCAGCTTGCATGTTTCACTCCAGGCTTAGTTTCACCCTGTGCCATTGGCAAGAACCACACCAAATTTATCAGGCCAGGGATGGGAAAACACAACCAGAACTGGCCCAGCAGAAACAGGTCCAACCACCACATTCAGTAGGCAAAACGGAGCTAGGACGGGGGAACAGTGGGAGGTTTCTCAGGGCCACATGCAAAACGATCAGAGCATCTGTTCTACTTTTTTCAGGGCAAAGTAGTTTGTCTACAACACATGGACATCCAACCTGATGCACTGACTCACAGAAGGTCAACTGCAGAAGACAAGAGCATTTCAGGGCCCCTGGATATCACCCAGGAGCCTCATCTGGACAGACACATATCACCTTCGTAAGCCAGGCATGGAAAAATAGATGTTTTCACCTTCTTACACAACTAACAAGTCTGACCAAAGAGAAGTAGAAGGAAGGACATCTCAAGAATGGGATCTCTGGTAGGAGAAAATAGGGTCATACTTGACCAGATCAGGGGCTTGCTGCTTCACCAAAGGTCAACCTTCCTTCCAGCTAACACAAGCCAGACACTCTTCACCTGAGAGCTGATGAGTGGTGAGACTCACAAGCTCTGGCTGTGTCAGAGCTAGAGGTATGTCCCAAGTTGATGATGAAGAGGACTTGTCCCTAGAGACAATCATCTGTACCCTTACTCCTCTGCTGCTTATTCTGTTTGTGCCTCCAACTACCAACAGCAGATGCAAGATGCTCTGCCAGAGCAGACACAGCTTTCATTTGGTACCACCAAGGCATCAACAACACAAACTCATCCCTGAATGAGCCGATGGCATGAGAAAGCCAGTGTCCTCAGCCAGTAGAATCACAGAACTCTCTTGGTCAGAAGGGACCCATCAGATCAAGTCCAACCATCAACCTAACCTGCCATCCACTACTAACTCAGCACCATATCTAACTTCTTCTAAATCCCTCCAGGGATGGAGACTCCACCACTTCCCTCCCACCAGTTCCAAGGCCTGACAACTGTCTCTGGGAAGATTTTTTTTCCTAATATCTAATCTAAACCTCCTTTGGTGTAATTTGAGGCCATTTCTTGTCCTATCACTTGTCAGTAGGGAAAAAAAAGCTCAGCCCCCACTGCTCCACAGCCTCCTTTGAGGTAGCTGAAGAGAGCAATTAGGTCTCCCCTCAAACACCACTTGCCAAGACTAAACACCCCCAGCTCCCTCAGCCGCTCATCACATTTATTTTCCAGTCCTCTCACCAGCCTCATTGCCCCTCTCTGGACACACTCCAGCACCTCAACATCTTTCCTCTAGCAAGGGGCCTAAGTTGTGTCCAGGCTGCACATGCCTGTGACTTGTCATCAACAGGCATTCACCTGCTTTCCTCTTTGGCAGGTCACTGGACATGCTCTTCTTTCCTACACACTGAGTGTTTTCAGCTCCGAATCGGTCTTGTGGCTGACTAGTTCAGACAAACCACCGACTGTCAGTGTTTGTACATCAACATAAAAGTGACACAAGTGATTGGAAGGAAGAATTATTCACTGCCTTATGAAAGTGGAGGCACAGGTCAGCAAAATACGTACCGTCTTTCTGAAGAGCCGGGAGAGAACCCAAGGCACAATGCAAGCGATATAAAGCACTATTGTGTGCTGGTTGCACAGACTGAGCCCACAGCAAAAGGCACCAAGTTTAGAGATCTGAAAGGAGAAAAAAAACCAAACATGTTCACAATCACTCTTTGCAGTTTGCAAACAAAACCCCAACCATCCAGAGACCAAAAGAGCATCACCGCAGCCCACACCATGCTTACAGGACACAGGCAAAGACCAGTCAACTGTGAGCACCAGTCAACCATAACACAGGCAACACAGACTATTTTTGATTATTTACAGGGTGATTTACTTTAAGAGAAAGGAGTCTTTAAGAAGTGTCCAGCTGAGCAGCTGTGTCTCTATGTATAGAGATTCTATGTAGCACCATCACGTGCGTTGTAACAATGTGATGGGGTCCAGTTCCTGAACCCCTGCTGCACAGCAATTAACTCTGAAAAATGGAAATTTTTCAAAAGCTGTATCCTAAAATAATGCCATTATACACAGAGATCTCATTTGATGAATCAGGAATGGTTTTTGTCTTCTTTTTCAGCACAGAGAACTAAAGTCAGGTCTACACAAAATTCCTGAGCAAAGAGGAATTAAATGTGACATCCCTCATTTAGCTCATTTTCAAGCATCTTTGAAATCTGATTACATAGGTAATGTATCCAGCCTATGCAGCACAATTCAGGGCCAACAGTCCCCCATATTTGCCTCCTCCACCACTGGTCATATAGTCCACACTACAACCCAAAGTCATGCCCCAGGGCAGCACCTCAGTGAGCAAAAAGCCACCAGAGTCCCATAGACATCATTAGACAGAGGCCAACAACCCATCTTCACCTTCCCAACCATCCCCAGAGAGGATGGTATTGCCATCTATCACAACAGCATGGCCCCTGATTATTTCAGTCACCAGTGAGATGCAAACTCTTGCCTCAGCATGGTGATGGGATCATCTGAATGTTTTTAATTGACTGCCCAGCATTCAACATTGAATGCTGCTTTGGCATGGAAACACCTGCCACAACTTCTGAAAAACATTTGTGGACTTCAGAGCTGCCCTGTGGGACTCAGAACTAACTTCAGCAATTTTTCAAGTTGATTGTTGAACTCCAAGCATGCCCCTGGAGAGGTCTGCCTGAACATCTGATTTCTAAGAAGTTCTGTGAACTTGCTGTTGGCTGTCTGGATTTTTGCAAGGCATGGGATGTCAGAGAGCCAAAAACCACGGAACCAGGCTTCCTAATTGCTCCTGAAAACCTCATCTGAAAATCCCACTGGAAACTGGGTACGTGAAAAGTGGTAGCGGGCTGGAAAACACCTAACTCCTTCTTTGCAGAGTTCAGGGATCTTGGGACACTACTCCTCAGAAAAGAAAGAAATGAAAACCCAAAATGGTGAAACAAGGTCCCTATAAACCACGGATAAAACATGTTATTTGAGAACTCGTGAAGCTGAGTAAACTACCACTGTGGACTCCTGAAATTCTAGCCTAGCCTGGAAAAAATCCTTTTATTCACACAATTTACAGGAGTCACAGCAGGCAAGTCAGTTGGAGGGGAAGAGATCTGATGTTCAGGCAAAGAGAAGTAGAAAGAACAAGACTGCAGAGGGGAAATATCATTTGGCTGCCTAGTCTGTTTATAAAGTAGAGAATACAGCGTGGGATTTAAAATCTCTGTGTTTAACAATGACATTACTTTGGGGGTAC
Organism: Heliornis fulica; assembly: GCA_013399135.1. Classification (NCBI taxonomy): domain Eukaryota; kingdom Metazoa; phylum Chordata; class Aves; order Gruiformes; family Heliornithidae; genus Heliornis; species Heliornis fulica. Next base: position 114,199 of record VXBZ01007183.1, read on the forward strand.
ATGTAATTTCAAAAGAACTGACTGAAAATTTGGTCGTTTCTGTTTTTCAGAGAAAGTTTGGTTTCTGGCTAGATGGAAGTTTTCTATAAAATGTACCTATTTACCCCAAGGAAAAGTATCAGCCCTGAAAACAAAACCTTGAACATCCACACCCTTGTTTGAGTCTGATGCAGGAAACCAAACTTTTTACTAAAACATTTAGATTAAAATTATTTTCTTTTCCTGTTTCCATCCCTTGTCATCCCAACCAACCCATCCAACAGGTCCAACTCAACCCTTACGCAAAGCAAACAGGATTTTCAGTGTCTGGCACTTCTGAACATTCAGGTAGGATGAACATTCAAGGTTGGGAGTGATACCACCAAGTACCAGTGCGGAGCCTGGTCCCAGAATTTGTCCTTCTTTATTTAAATAAAACTAAATCAACACTACATGGATAAGGAATTAAATAGACACATAGTAAATAACTGAAAGAAATAAAGTAGTATTCACTTTGCTTGAGATGTTTTACCTTTGATCTCTCTTTTGCAGTGGATGCCTCCTCAAAATGCACGGTGAGAGCCATCAGCAGCCCCACAAACAGATTGTTTAAGCTAAAAACCTCCGCCGCGATGGACCACTGCCATGTTAGACGAGAAAATGAAAACACCCCCGCAGCAAGGATTCCTCCAGCATATGAGCCAGAAAGCCTGCAAACACAGATAACATGAAATCTTCTTTTCCAACAAAAAAGCCTACTTTATTGTCCTTCTTTTTTTTTAAATTTTTTTCTTTTTTTAAATACTGTAGCAGCAGAAATGATGACTGCCACCACGCACCCTGCCAAAACATTATATGGTTAATATCTTCCTAATAATTTCTTTGCACTGCATTGCAATTAGGAAGAGCAGGCATTAGCCAGACTATTTGCAAGCCACCCAATGCCAAAGAGTTGGCTTCTTCTCGCGAGCGCCATGAAAACTTCCCATATTGAATTTGGTACAGAAACCCCGAAGAGCGATGGCGGCCCGGCGGGTTGTGGTACGCCGAGCCAAAGAGTCACGGCTCTAACGGGATACTCTCTGTGTGCAGCCTTAAATTCATCAAGGTGCTGAATAAAGAGCGGATTAGAGCTATTCGTGATGGACAGCATTAGCAGAGCTTTCCTGGGGGGGAGAAGGTTTGAGTGTCTCAGAGGTGGGTAAGGATTGCGGTGCCTGTGGACCCAGCAAGGAGAGACACCCGCTGGGGTCAGGGGCAGGAACAATGGGTGTCAGCTCCAGCAAGCCTGGAGTTGACACCCATTGTTTTCCCTGGCGCAACTTGAGGCCATTACCTTGAGTTCTGTCGCCTGTTGGACAGGCGACAATGGCCTCAAGTTGCGCCAGGGAAAATTTAGGTTGGATCTTAGGAAGAACTTCTTTACTGAGAGAGTCCTCAAGCACTGGAACAGGCTGCCCAGGGAGGGGGTTGAGTTCCCATCCCTGGAGGGGTTTAACAGACGGGGAGATGCGGTGCTTGAGGACATGGTCTAAGGGTAGACTTGGTGGCGGTAGGTTAATGGTTGGACTGGATGATCTTAGGGGTCATTTCCAGCCTTAAAATTCTATGATTCTATGAAGCCTGAAGGAATAGAGGAAACAGGTAAAGAACCCACCATTGGGTGCAAACTCAAAAACCAGAGACCTCCACAACACCCAGGTGGGTCCTCAAGAGCCACTTGCCCATGCAGCTGGCATGAGGAGTCCACAAGGTGGGATTTAGCCCAGGAAACCTATGACACCCGTCCTGCAACAGCGACTCTTCCACCCAGTTGCAACGGGGCAGCTCCTCCCTGTCAGGAAGCCATCCTGAGAAGACGCTGCATAGGGCACCACCACCAACTCAATTATGCCCAAAGCAGAAATAGCTGTGGCTACAATCAAAGCTGATCTTCAGAAACTCACCCTCCTGCTGTGAGACTAAGCCAGGCTCTACAACAAATTGGGTATTTTTTCAGTCCCACCCCAGGTACACGTGCTTCCATTTTAGTCCTAACATCTCCAACAGGATTAAGGCAGAATGGTGATGAGCTCTCCAAATTCTTCATTAAGCCACTGGTGTGATTTTCCCCTAAATATTGGCCACATACTCTAGCACAGCCAAAGTTCCCAGCTGGCTTATTTTGCCCACCAGGGATCAGAGAGCAGCCATCCATGTAGGACTTGCTTATGGGGTTCCTCACTTAACTCTAAGTGGAGACCAAGTAAGCAAACCTACAGTCCTTACAAACAGAGATGAGGGAGATGCTGGCACAGCACTCCTGAGCAAGGGCCTCTCTGCCAGGTAATGTTTTCTTTCTACTCAGTACACTGAAACGCCAACCTATTTCGGTGGGTGTCAAAGAAGGACTTGTGTAGTCAGATGGGATTTTTTAATCCATTAAAAATGGGAATCATAGAATGTATTGGGTTAGAAGGGACCTTCTAAGTTCATCTAGTCCAACCCCTGCAGTGAGCAGGGACATCTTCACAGGCTGCTCAGAGACTCA